>ML821484.1:0-12220 GCA_009831015.1 Picea engelmannii
AGGGGCCCTAGAGATATCTAGGGTCTTTATCAATTTGGTCCCAGACCACATACCCTAGGAGTGCACTGGGGGCCCTAGATCTCGTCTAGGGTCTTAGTCATCCTCCAGGAGAATGGCTCTCGCTGCTGCATGTAAATTTAACAGTGATGCCTCCTGAAAGATGGAAGGCTCGACCTCTAACAATTCGCTCATCAAAGCCATGTAGCTGAAAAATCCCTATAGTGCTATGCTTTCCCTGACAAAACTTCTAGGAGCACCCACGTACTCCTGAGCCTCTCTTAGAGTCTGTTCATCCCATTTGGTCTTCCTCCTCCTGGGTGTGGAAGGAGTATCCTGTACTAGAGGAGCCTCCTACTCCTCATCTTGCTCTGAAGTCTGAACACTTGTACCTATCTCTGTACTTGTAACCCGTGTCTCCTCTTCCTTCTGAGTCTCAAGCTTCTATTCCTCTGTTGTTATTGAAACAGTATCATGTGCCTTCCTAAGGGCTCTATCCTCCTCGAACTTTACATCCCTCCTGACAACTGTCTTTCTCAATGATGGAATGTAGACTCGGTATGCCTTAGAAGTTTCATTGTATCCAACAAAGATCCCCTTCTTAGCAGTGGCCTCGAGCTTCGTCCTCTTCTTTGAAGGGATGTGATAGTAGACTAGGTATCCAAATATCTGGAAGTGTCCAACCTCTAGTTTCTTCCCTGTAAAGACCTCCTCAAGGATCTTTCTCCCCAACACCCTATGAGGACTCTTGTTTTGTATGTAGACTACAATGTTGCAAGCCTTTGCCCATAAGAACTTAGGCAGATCCTAATCATATAGCATTGCCTTTGCAACCCCTACTATGGCCCTGTTTTTCCTTTTTGCCACCTCGTTTTGCTGAGGGTTGTACGGAACAATCAACTCCCTCTTTATCCTAGCACTTGCACAAAAATCCTTGAAGGCCTTTGAGGTGTAGTCACCTCTATTGTTTGATCTCAGTGTCTTGATCTTCCTTCTTGCCTGGTTCTCAACAAGAGATTTGAACTCTTGGAACTGACTGAAGACCTCGTCCTTGGTCTTCATGAAGTAGATCCAAGTCTTCCTTGAATGGTCATCGATGAAGGTGACATAATATTCATACCCACTTAAGGATACTAAAGACATGGGCCCATATATGTCTGAGTGTATCAAATCTAGAATGCCCCTTGACTTGCTGTCACTGCATGGGAAAGTTGTTTTGATATACTTCCCCAATGCACACCCTTTGCACACCTCATGATGTTTTGTGTTGAAGTTTGGAAGGCCTGTCACTATCTCCTTGAGCACGTTGAGCGCTCCATCGTGCAAATGTGCCATCCTCCTATGCCATAACTCGTCCATGTCACAAGTGCTTCTCACCAATGCTCGGGTTGGCTCGAACTGAAGCCTATATAGCTTCTTTCTCATGACTCCAATCACTTTGGCTGTCTTGGAGTCCTTGGGATGAATGTGCACTCTCCCAGCCTGGAATATGACCATGTAGCCCGTATCCTCCAAGGCCGAACCTGAAATCAGATTCTTCGTCATCCTTGGAACATACAACATGTCCTTCACCATCAGTGGCTTCTGGACTCCCTCTGAAATGTGACTGTCCCATGGCTTGCTGTCTCACACTTGGCATTGTTGCCCATCTCAATAAAGAGGTCCAACTCCTCCTCCTTCAGATTGGAGAAGTAGTCACGCACTCCAGTCATGTGACTATAGGCACCACTGTCAATCTACCACACCCCAGTGCTGGGTCGACTAGAAAGACATGCAATGAGTGAAAACTCATTTTCAAATCTGGTTGCAAAATCATCTGCTTCTGCTGAAGCTGAAGCTGCCATTTGTGACTTCTTATTGCCCTTTTTCTTGTTTAGGCACTAGCTAGCATAGTGTCCTGGTTTATGACAAGAAAAGCATTTTACTTTGCTTAAATCCTTCCTCTTTTCACCCTTTGAGGTTTGACCCCAACTGGAGTCCTTTTTCGCTCTGGATTTTCCCTTGCCTGCTATGGCAAGATTCCTCTCATCTTCAACTTTTGGTTGGCTTGCATGTGAGGACGCAACTCGCAACTCCTCCCGAGTGAAGTCATCCCATAGCCTTTCCCAGTTGGGAAGTTTCTCCCGTGCCACTACTCTTGCGACAAACACGTCCCTTTTGGCTATTCTCACCACCTCAGTCTCATCCATGGCTTCCCCTACTATTGCCAACTCATCTCTAATATGAGTGAATTTCGTGAGGTAGGATGCAACGGTGTCTCCCCTGGTCATCTTGGTGCTCCCGAGTTTCTCTCTGAGCATCATTTTTCTGTTTTGGTTGTCATATTGATATAGCTTGGTTAGAGAATCCCACATCTCCTTGGTTGTCTTCTTCCCTTACAGGTGAGGAATGATATGGTCCTTTACCCTGTCAATAATTATCCTTCTTGCCTTCACATCCTTTCTGGTATGAGTTGTAAGATGTGCTGGATCAGTTGGGGGTGCTGGGGTTCCCTCAACAAACTCCCATAACCCCTGCTCTTCTAGCACCAGAGCTATGTGCTCTCTCCATGGACTGAAGTTGGAAGCGCCCTCCAGTCTGTCTTCAAATCTCAACCCAACATTTTCCATTTCACTGAAGCCCTCGCTCACTTGACCTCCTGATTTTATAGCTGGAAACACACTTGGTTTTATTGTATTCAGAGGCTGAGCTTTGATACCATGTTAAACTTTTAAAACCCAACAACCATATTTAATGTGCCAACAATTTCTAACCTAGATTTACTTCAAATATGATAATTAAATGTGAAAACTATGCACGAAAAATACAATTGAGTTCAACCACAAATGCACAGCAGAAAACAAGAAACCAAACACGTAAAATTTACACAGTTTTTACCCTGGAAACCCTAGTGTGGGGAAGACTAGCAAAGAGTGGGTTTTATTAGGCTTCAGAGGAAAAGATTACAACATCAAATACAAAGAATTTCTTACAGCCCTGAGTTTGACTTCCTCATCCCAAATGGTACGACCCAACTTTGCCCTCTCTTGCTGCCCAACTGGGCCTCTTTCCTGGTTGTTGCTGTACGACCCTGCTGAGCCTCTCTACTGGTTGTTGTACGATATGTTTCGACCCTCTCTGGTTGCTGCTCGTATGACCCAGCTCGTGACCCTCTTTGGCTGCTGCTGTACGACCCAGCTAGCGGCCCTCTCTTGTTGTTGTTGTATGACCCATCTAGTGGTCCTCTCTTGCTGCTTGGTACGGCCTGGAACTCGACCTTCTTTCTGTTGCTCAACCCAACCAAACTTGGCCTCTCTCCTAGCTGATAGACTCACCTTCTTTCCTCATCCAAGTCGACCCTCTTTTTTTTTATCAAAGTGTGTCCCTCTTTCCCTCACTTCAACACTTTATATTTTCATCTTCACTCTATTTCCACTTTGAGATCTTTCTAGAAGGTTCAAGAGAAATCATCAAAAGAAATATTAATTTCCTAAGTTAGAAACTTAGGAAATGTGAGTTATAAAGCCAATAATTGTTGAGGTATTAACGTCAGACAAGTACTACCACATAGGCTTGGTGTCTAGCTTGTGGAAATCGTCCTTGTAGCCTCTCAGAAAACCTTAGGAAGTTCACTTTATGTGTCATTAATTAAAGTGAATGATCTTTTAATTAGTTAAGTTAAATGCCTAAGTTTTGGTATTAGTAAGTTAAGTGAAGAGTTGATTAAGTCCTAGCTGTCAGATCTAAAGTGAACGAGAGATTAGATCTCAGCCTTTGATCACTTTGGATGAGATCCAGGGTTTTGGACTTAGGGTTAACTTAATGTAATAAAAGGAAGCCTAAGTGAGAGGAGGAGACATAGTGATGGTGTACAAAGAGTGAGTGAACACTTAGGTGTGCTGGGGTAGAGGCCGAGGAAAGGAAACAAGGAAATATCAACCAGGAGGGCTAGGCTATTTCTGCAGTGTATTTCTTAGAAGGGCCATTATCACAGGACGAGAGCCCTGGTTTTATTTAATAAAATCATCACAGATATGGTTTTTTTGAGAGGGTTTTTCCAGGGGTTATTTACCTAGAAATATCTTGTGCAATGTGTTTGGTTTCCATTTATTTGCATCTGCTGATTTATCGTTAATAACCTCATTGTACTATTATTCAGTGAAATTAGTTTTGCTTGCAATTAATGGTTGGGTGTTAGGTTTGCAGAAATCAACATGGTATCAGAGCTTGGACTCTGACGAGGAAGCCAAATTTGCGTGAGATCGGATTTTTGCAGCAACTTTTTTTATATTATGTGGTATTTATTTTTAAACTTGCAGCTGCAGAGAAGAGTAAATAAAAGAAAGGGAATAAGGCAACCGTACGGTCGTCGTATTACAGTTGTTCGACCATGTCGTACAACGTACCAAAGTGACTGTGCAGATCCGCAATCTGCTGAGGTCGAGAAGCCAATAGGAGATTGGATTGAGTGGCTGAGTAATTAGCTTGCAGAATCGATGCTGGATCGTTGGACTGAGATAAATCGTGTGGAGCTAGGAGCCGTCGACTGGTACAAGTAATTGGGCATGTGTGTGTTAGCCGTTGAAGATCGTGGGCTGCAGATTGCTGCACACGAAGGAATCGACCAGCAAAGAAGTCGCCAGCCACGGGTAAAGAAAGGAGCCGCAAGCTCGGGGATAAAGCCATCGATGGTGGGTGTAATAGTCAAGGGCGATTACAGTCGTGGGCTGCAGTAACAATAGGCTGGAAGCGACAGACAACAGGTGGAGCGTGGAATCAGGCTAGACAACGACTGGAGAAGATCCACCGTCCAGTGTGAGAGTCGTCATCTAGCCTGCAAGTTGCGGCGGCTATCAAGTAAGCAACTACCAGTAGTGTGAGACAACTGCACACGCTGAAATTGACGGTTGAGCTGTGCGGGGAACTTAGTGTAGAGGTTGATAGAAGAAACAGGGTTCGGCTAGGCTGTGTGTGGTATCTACCGCCAACAACATAGAAAGGCCGCGATAGTCAGGAGCATGGGCGATAGGTGAGTGACTAAGAAGGTGGTCGTGTGCAGAGGCAGCCACCGGCTGGGCCAACAACCGCCACATACCAACAATCACCAAATTAGTGGCTGAGCTACCACGTAAGACAACCAACTGCCAAATCAACAACTGAGCTGCCACATAAGACAACTTGTCACCAAAATTGCCAGCAGGGCCGCTGGGATAGCGAGCACAGAGCTAGGGCAATTGGGCGGGCCAACAGGGCATCCAGGCAGCCCACAAAAGTCAGGACAAATACCCCGTGCAGTGGATAGGTTTATCGGGCAGCAGAATGAGATAGCCTATCAGTGCCCAGCAAGGGCTCGAGCAACCCAGAGAAGTACCTGGGCAACAATAAGAGGTTGCGGGAAGTCCCGGGCAGCTTCAGGCAACATGTCTGGGCAACAAAGTCCGGGAAGTAGGCAGTGGGTCCCGGGAAGGAACCGGGCAGCTAGTAAAAGTCTTTAGAAGGGTCCCACACATCGTCTTCAACTTGGGGAAGCACAGTGTGACCAGGGTAGAGTTAAAGTGGGCAATGCTTTTCATGCTTAGGTAGAAGTCCCACTTTAGCTTCAACTTGGGAACACTCTAATAAATTAAATGGCAAAAAGGCTTGGAAAAATCATGCATCATGGACGAAGGGAAACACACACTCTACAAAGGCACCCATAAATGAGACAATATGAACTCTTGTATGTTAGGAAACCCCATGCCTAAAAGTATTACCGCTATCCACCTCATACTCTTCACATGACTTAGAGAAGGTCCACCTGGGAAACACTCCTTGACTTGGGGAATGATTCTCCCAATAGGTCACCATGACAACCCTCCCATACCTAAATTTGGTAAGTTGCATAAGGTTTTTGAGCATTTGTTTATTTTGAGAGGGGGAATTTGATGCACATGTTCAGGTGGTTCTTTTATTATATATGGCTTACTTGACATGATGTTTGTGACTTGTGAGCCCTTGGAGGGCGAATTTGCTTGTCTTTGCAGGGCCTTGACAGGTGGAAGACTTTTCGTGAAGGCACAAGGTCACTTGGACCTTCACTTGGGGATTGAATCCCACAGGATGGATGATGTGCCCTCGCTTCTTGGACACCTGGATCAAAGACCTTGCCTTTGGAGGCACTTGGGGATCTGCTATAGGTGATTTGCTAGCCTTCCTAGCCCCAACAACTTGTCTTTGGAGGCCTTGCGCTGCACTTTTGGGGCACACCGTCACAAATGGAAGGCTAGGGTTTGGATGGTGGTGATGATTGATAATGACTTGGCATGATCGAATGAAGGAAGACCCTTGCACCATGGAGTTATGGCCTTTGGAGGCCCAACGTTTCCTTCAAAGAGCTCAAAGATTTGTTCATTTTGCCAAAACGTCACCCATAGGGGGTATGACGTCATCTTTTAGGGTTTTCTTCTTTATGTAAAATCAAATTTTGAATTGTAAAGGGGCAATTTAGGAGGTTGGCCTCCCTAAATTGTGGTCTACCCTAATGTTATGTGGACAAATTGTTTTTCAAGGTTAAGTATAAATAAGACCTTGCTCATTTCATTTGAGACATAACAATCTCACTTGAGAATTACATACTATATGGCTGAAATTTTCGCCCCTCTTGGGCAAATCGCGTATCTCTCTCTTTGATGCTATTTGGATGCTAGTTACTTGTCTTGTGGAAGGAAGTAGTGCACTACCTCTTGGATTCTTGTCTCTTGCTATGATGATGGAATGTTCTTGGTAGATAAAGGTTTATCTTGCTATTTTCTTGCAATTGGTAAGGAATTTCTGCATATTGTTGGTATTTCTTTCTTGTTTCATGGTTATTCTTGTCTAAATCCTTGGAGGAGTAAAAGGGCATACACCCTCTACCAAGTCTATCATTATTGTTAAGTGGATAAGCTATTTGCAAAGGTTGCTAGAAGGAGTAAAAGGGCTTACACCCTCCTAGATTTACCTTGTTGGATTTGCTTGCTCTAGGGAGTAAAAGAGCTTACACCCTCCTAGATTTACCTTGTTGGATTTGCTTGCCCTAGGGAGTAAAATGGCTTACACCCCTAGAGAAGTAGTAGATCTAACCTTACACAAGAAGACTCCATAACCCATTGACAAGGCACTAATTTTAATTTGCATTGGAGAAATAAAATCATTGCATTGGTATACGTGAAATTGAGAGATATTGTATTTGTTCAAGTTGGAATATTTTCTTAGTGTCATAAGTTTGCTTGTGCCCTAAGGGCGTCTAGTTTGGCCAAGGAATTCTCTTGCTGTAATCAACTTAATGCTACAGCCATTATGGCTGCAACAAAACTTACTTTCTTTTACCTATTGCTCACTTTTCCATCACTGAAATTTACTTGTGAACCTAGATTACTGTTCTACTGCTCATTGGCTATCTTTTTGATGGTTTACTTGTTGATTTCTGTGGTTGGAGTTTGCTGCTGTAGCATTTGTTTGCGACAGCCACCTGGCTGTAATAATAACTTGCTGATAACACCTAATAAACAGCCCTAAATGCCATTAAAGTCTTGCTCTTCACAGTGGAAGTTAAACTAGACATTGCTAGCTTAGTTTCTAATATCTTTTGCTTGACGTTGGCAACATATTTTGCAGTCATTTGCTAATTTACTTTGCTGATATAAATCTGATATACTGCTGCAATTTAGGACAACAAGCTTTCCTTGCTTGTCCCCTTGGTTATTTGGCTTGTTTCTCGATCAATTGTCTTGTCTCAGGCAGGTTTAACGTTGTCTTGCAGGTACACAACACTTAGGCAACCTCCCTTCATCAACAAGACTCTTTTGCAAGCCTCTTTCCACTTCCAAACCTAACTTATAGGGGTTTCATTGGTCATTTTACCACTTTCCATCTCAATCCCCCTAGGGTCACCGGGATTCCCCCCTTGCAGGGACTTATCATCACTAAAGCAAGGGGAGTATCTATATAAGGTGACAGTGGGTAGCTACTCCCATAGTTGTCTCACTTTTGTGGATTGGTTCGGGCTTTGCCCAACCTACAATCTGTGCAATAACAATAGTAAAACTTGACAAGCCCATCTTGCCCATGTGGATCAAGTCTTACAATTACTGTCTCAACGCCAACTCTTTCTCAAACAGTCTAAATGTGCCTTTGGATCTTCTGGAGTACCTGGGCCATATTGTTGGTAAGGATGGTGTCCGTGTGGATCCTAAGAAAATATAAGCTATGAAGGACTGGCCCTATCCTAAAACTCTTAAAAGTTTGAGAGGTTTTCTGGGTTTAACTGGATATTATCGCAAGTTTATTCAGAATTATGGAAAAATTGCAGCCCCACCCACTGCTCTCCTTAAAAAGAATGCTTTCAGTTGGAATCCGACTGCTGATCAATCCTTCCTAGCTTTGAAAGAGGTTATGTGTATGACTTCTGTTTTGGCACTGACAAACTTCACAAAGACCTTTGTTTTGGAATGTGACGCTTATGGGAAAGGCATTGGGGCCATTCTCATGCAAGATGGCAGATCTTCGGCTTTCATTTGCAAACAACTTTCTTAGAGACACTTGGTCAAATCCACCTATGAAAATGAAATGTTGGCTATTCTTCACACAAAGGATGTCTGGCGTCCTTACATGCTGGGGAAACACTTCCAAATTAAAACTGATCATCGTAGCCTTAAACTTTTTTTGGAACAAAGAATATCATCCCTTGAGTAACATAAGTGTTTGACCAAAATGTTTGGCTATAATTATGAGATCATTTACAAGAAGGGAAAATAAAATGTGGTTATTGATGCTCTTTCCAGGAAATACGAAGAAGATGGGTCTCTCTTTTCTCTCTCCTTCATTGTAGCCGATTGGATAAAGGCCGTTCGCCAGGAATGGTTCCAAGTTCCCAAACTTTCTAGTCTGATCCAACAATTGCAACAAGACCCTCATGCATCTTCGGGATACTCTTGGCACAATGAAGAGCTTCGTTATAAAGGCCGCCTGTATTTGAGCAAACAGTCCCACTTTAAATCCACTATGCTCTCTGAACTTCATGCTTCGCCAACAACAAGGCATTTTGGCTTTCACAAAACATATGAAAGGACGAAACGCTCATTTTTTTGGGAAGGCATGAAGGAGGTCATCCGCACTTTTATGGCCGAATGTGATACTTTGCAACGCAACAAGGGTGAAACAATCAAAACTCCTGACACACTACAACCTTTCCCTATTCCACCTACTATACGGGATGATATCTCTATGGACTTCGTTGTCGGATTACCCAAATCTGGCAATAAATCAATCATCATGGTTGTGGTTGATCGCCTTGCCAAATATGTTCATTTCTGTGCCCTCCAATACCCATTCAAAGCCTCAATAGTGGCTCAAGGTTTTATGGACAATATCTTCAAAGTCCATGGAATGCCCCACTCTATAGTTTCTGATCGTGATCCAACTTTCACAAGCAACTTCTGGCAAGAATTGTTCAAGCTCCAAGGCACCCAATTACATCTTAGCACTACCTATCATCCCCAGACTGATGGTCAAATCGAAGTGGTCAACAAGTGCTTGGAAGCCTATTTGAGGTGCTTTGCGTTCGAATGACAATCTCATTGGGCTTAGTGGTTACCACTAGCAAAATGGTGGTACAATACATCTTACTATGGTGCTACTCGCATGAATCCACCTGAGGCGGTTTATGGTTCAAAGCCCCCCTCCGTATAATCTTATCTGCTTGGTGTCTCCAAGGTCCAGGAGATCGACAAAACCCTTACACTTTGAGTTGACATTCTACGTACCCTCAAAGAGAATTTGGTCCTGGCTCAGAATCGCATGAAGCAACGAGCTGAGCAATGTCGTTTTGAACGCTTCTTTTCTGAAGGGGATTAGGTGTTTATTCGTCTACAACCTTATACGCAAACTTCCCTCAAAGCAAATCATTGCCAAAAACTTGCTCCAAAGTTTTATGGCCCTTATACAATCCTTAACCGGGTTGTGCCCGTGGCTTACAAGTTAGCTCTTGCCAGTCACTCTAAGCTCCATTTAGTTTTTCATGTGTCTTGCTTAAAGAAAGTGATTGGAAGCAAGTGGCTGATTCAAACTAGTCTTCTAGAATTGGATGAAGAAGGATTCATTTGGTTGCAACTACAAGTAGTCTTGGCCACATGCGAGCGTCGTCTTCGTCAATGCAGAATTCAAGAAGTTTTAGTACAGTGGAAGGATACACAACCCGAGGATGCCACATGGGAACTAGCTGCCATTCTACACCAATTCCCAGATCTCAAGCCTTGAGGACAAGGCTGTTCTTTAAGGGGGAGGGCATGTTAGGGTCCTAACCTCCCTAACCCATCAAGTAGATAGAATAATATGTTTTGTTATGTAACATAGGCCGTCATTAGTAAATAAGACCTATGTAATAATGTGAACACATCTAATGTAACAAGACTTACTAGAAGGTTCCGCCTCTAGAAAGTTCTTCCTCTAGAATGTTCTCTAGAAGAAATAGTATAAATAGGGGTAGAAAGCAATGGAAAAGGTTGTCTTGTGAATCATTTGTACTTGAGCTCTGCTCTGTTGGGGAGGTTTTCCCCTCGAAAAGCCAAGTGAACTTTGCTCTTGTTGATGTATTAACATCAGACAATTACTTCCACATAGGCTCAGTGTCTAGCATGTGGAAGTTGTCCTTGTAACCTCTCAGTAAACTTTAGGAAGTTCACTTTATGAGTCATTAATTAAAGTGAATGACCTTTTACCTATTAAGTTAAATGCCTAAGTTATTTGGCATTAGTAACTTAAGTGAGTTGATTAATTCCTAGCCGTTAGATCTAAAGTGAATGTGAGATTGGATCTCAATTGTTGATCACTTTAGGAGATCTAGGGTTTTGGACTTAGGGTTAACTCAATGTAATAAAAGGCAGCCTAAGTGAGTGGAGGAGACACAGTGATGGTACACAAAGAATGAGTGAGCACTTAGGTGTGCAGGGGTAGGGGTCGAGGAAAGGAAACAAGGAGATAGCAACCAGGAGGGCTAGGCTATTGCTGCAATAAATTTCTCAGAATGCCATTATCCCAGGACAGGTGCCCTGATTTTATATAAATAAAATCATCACTGATCTGGTTTTCTTGTGAGGGTTTTTCTAGGGGTTATTTACCCGAAAATCGTGTGTGCAAATGTGCTTGGTTTTTGTTGTTAATGCTTCCGCTGTTTAGTTAAAACTCAGCTGTGCTTTTAATTAATGAAGTGATTTCATTTGGGATTATTAGTCGGGCGTTGGGTTCTGAAAATTAATAGCTCTCAATATAATAAAGGTATCATCTTTTGGATCAATTGTGTCATTGTGCTTACTGTTTCATTCTTTCTACTAACAATTGTGATAAAAATTGTATTTCTGCTCTGCATATTTCCTCTTGGTATCTTACATAAACCCAAAATAAGATTCGTACAACCCAATGCCCATGTGAGTATCTCCTAATATCTCACCTCCTCCTTATACAAATGAGGCAAATGAACCCTTTATTTATTCACAACTCACCTTCTAGAGACATCGACTAAAATATAATAAAACATGTGGGCTGACATTATTAAATTTTGGAAATACACCCACAAGGCCACATAAGGGGACTGTTGCCGTCCTTATGCACACTTGCAAACGTGAGCTAAGTCCTGCTCACTTAGTGTGCCCTCGGAGACACAATGTCTAAGTTCCAGCCCACACTGTCACCTTGACTGGAACTTCTTCCTTCTAGGCTTACTCCTAGGGAAGCCAAGGGGGGTAGTCCCTAAGTTGCTAAGTTGATTTTAAAGTTATGTGTTCTAGGAGTTAATTTCAATTGTTTAAAAGGTTAAGGGGAGATTAGCCTAATATGACAAGCAGCAATGCAAGTGCAAGTCTAAGTCTAAATGTGAGGCAACCCTTTCCCTAAGTCAACTAAAGACTAGTGCCTAAGGTTGGGCAAGGGGTCAACTATGTTTTTGGGGTGGTTCAATTACAAGAAGCATTACAAGTAAATCAACTAAACTACCCCAAACCAAGATTATAACTATACAAAAGAATGATTAAGTGTTACCAAGTTTACAAGTTACAAATATACATCAAATAGATACAAGATACACAAACTTACAAGATATCAAAGAAATGTAAACAATTCACACCCTAAGCCAAGCATGCCCCAAGTGGCACTTACTCCACTTGGACTGCCTTCACTGGCAACTAACCACAAAAGCACTCAAGGATCAAAGCAAGTGATGCCTCCCCAAGTG
>ML821484.1:15704-34986 GCA_009831015.1 Picea engelmannii
AGGGAAAAACTCAAGGGAAGTCGGCCAGGAGCTTGTCTGGTCGACAACCTGAGGATAAAAAATCCCCGATGAAAGGAACTCCCCTGATGGATCACCCAAGGTACCTGACCTAACTATGATCCATGCAGACTTATTACATTATAAACCCACGTAGGGGTGCGAACATTCCGTTTACAAAAATTTAAGTGCTGGGGTATCAGATACCCAAGTAGAACCATAACTGTCTTCAACATAGATAAATACTTTATGATACATGAGTTGACCCCTGTGCTAAATAGGCGGTCAACAGGGACCACAATGGGGCAATAATGATTGAAACAACTACCCAAAGGTGCCTTTAAGGCTTACATCAAAAGTTAGATTATATAGGTTACCACTAGGCAATATTACACATCCTAGCAAAGGGAAAGGTTAAAATTAATGGTTTCACTCACTCCCAATAAGCTCTCTGCAGTGATCCAATTAATAAATCTTTCTGCTCTGAGCTGAAAAACTTTCCTCTAAGAACAAAGGGATCTATTGCTTATTAGGAACATTTCTCTTTTTGCTGCTTTTGAGGAAGACTTCTCTTGGTGTCGTTATTCCTCTTGACTTGTGAAATACCATTTTAGGACTTTGAAAGCAAATGGGGGCGTTGACATGATTAGTGGGAACCTCCGCAAAGAAAGAAGAAGAAAAAAATCAAACTTTTATTTAGTAAACAACTTCTATCGTATGTGATGCCTTGATGTTCCTTGAGGGGATCGGGGGGTGTCTTGACGTCCCCTATGATAGGGGACACATCCAAGATGTCTCCTCGTTCTCGAGATGTTAGTTATGCATGGGACACACCAACATAGAACACAATTCTAGAAAAACCTTGCCATTAAGAACAAATGATTTTGGAAGGCTCAAGAAGTTATTGAAGAACTCTGATAGACCTCAAGGATCCCTTCATAGAAGTTTGGAGGAGAGCACTAGCCATTCACAAGCATATTACAAATAGGTACAAATTATGGACAATGTAGCTGATGAACAATCCTATAAAATTATTACTATTGTTTGCTAGTGGAAACCCTAATGATGATGGCTATTGTCTATTATTAATATGGTCAAGGTTTTGGTGCAACAAGTGAGAATAACTTAGCATATTGAGCTTGCTCAAGATGGGTTGAAGCTACATCGGTAGTTGACAATTTGTAAATATGAGAAATTGAGACTGTAGTGATACCATTTAGAGATCTTGCTCACACAAGGCAATATTGAAGCCTTGTCAACTAGCAAGTAATGCATTGATGATGTCTCTGGTCTTAAAATATTAATCAATAATTGCAGCATGTGGCATAGTGGTGTATGGTGGTTTGGTGGTTAGTCTCTTTCATAAGGGTGGATCTAACTAAAGTCACTGATTTTGTGGCCCTTTCCATTTCATTAAGAAGGACAAATAAGAGTTGGGTGGAACCTATGAGTATTTTGATGGCATGGGAAAACACATATTTTTTTCATCATTCTCATACTCTCAGGAGCACAAGCTTATTCTAATCTACTATTATGACCATGGTTGAGACAATTAAGGGTGGTGTATGTTGATGATTGCAACGCCGTGTGACATTCTCCAGGTTGTTCTCCTCTAGATTGAGTTGAGACGATCTGTGTGAGACAACCCATGTGTTGGGTGTGCCCATGTGATGGGTGTATGTCAGACTTTGGACCGAGTTGTGATGACGTGTGGTCTCATGCCTTGTACTCCTTTGGACTGAGTTGAGTCGGCTTGAGATGGTCTCCTGCCTTGTACTCCTATGGACTTAGCTGAGTCGACCTGAGATGGTTCTCCAGATGGTACTTTTGTGGACTTAGTTGAGTTAATCTGTTGAGAGTGACGTCCCTGTGGGTGAGCACAGGTGGACGTGTCCCTAGTGGCTGAGCACTAGAGGATGTGTGGATCCCTTGCTATATTGTCTGAGAGTAATACTTGTTGTAACCCTAATTATGTTGTGAAGAGTACAAGTCGGCCCCACCATTGGAAAGATAATTAGTATTGTGTAAAGATTAATTATATTTTTGAGTTATAGAAGTCGGCCTTATTGTGCCAATAGACACACCTTTTGCTGTGTCAGGTTTTGTATAAATAAGAGTGGATCCCCATTGTGGATCTCACTCACTCACTTGTCATCTCATAATTTCAGCAACACTTGTACGATTGAAGTGCGCATCTCTTTTTGGCGCAAGTTTCTAGGTTTTGTAAGCACCCTCTTGTGTGCTAAGGTCTATGGTGTGGGGGATCTTCTCTTGAGAATATAGCAAAGGATTACTGGGTTTTTCCCTTGATTAAGAAGGGTTTTTCCAGGATAAACTCTTGTGTTCTTGTGCATGGTTATTCTTCTTGTGATCTTGGTTATTGCAACACTTGTGTATGGTATTGCTGCATTGTTTATGGTTCAAGTACATGCTAAATTGAAATAAACTACATGTGCACGAGCTAAGCATTAAAATTCAACATGGTTTTAGAGCAGAGTTCCTAAAGAGACCATTGCACAAGCTATTAAAGAGCCAACCGTCACCTTCTTGCTACAACTGCAAAAACGACCCTACATAACAATTAGGGTTACAGGTAAGTCTGACTCTTGAACAATATAGCAAGGGATCTTATACACCCACTAGTGCTCATCCACTAGGGCACATTCTTAGGGATGTCCACATCTCTATCTCACTCCGTCTCACAGGAGAACCACACTCACTAGTGCTGAGCCACTAGGATCACATTCGCCTGTGCTCATCCACAGACACGTCCAACTCAATAGATCTTCTTTTCCACTGCATTACACAGGAGAGTCATCTGGAGTTCATCATCTCAACTCTCTGCTCAGAGGAGGCTAATACATCGTTTCATCTTTGTCTCAAAACGATGTACCCAACTCATGGGAATTCACACGTTCACCTGTGCTCAACCACATGCACGTCTAACTCAGCAAATCTTCTTTCTCACCGCGTTACACAGGAGAATCATCTGGAGTTCATCTCAACTCTCTGTAAGGAGGAGGCCAACACAACATTCCAGTTTTGTCTCAGATAGGAACCACACACCCAACTCAGGGGCTCTCTCTCAGGTCTGTGTCCTGGAGGATGTCTCACGCAACTATAATCATCAACAATCGGGTGGATAGGTTGTACATGTTGCAAGAACAACCTTCAGGTTATGATTCAGCGTCGGAGGAGGAGTAGGAGGCTCATGAGACTGCGGTGGGCCCAAGGATTCAGTCTTGCATTCCGAGAGAAGAGGGGGAGTCTCTTCTGAGCACCGGTAGGAGGCTCAGCTAGTGTGATCGAACCGATGCTCAGGGTGGAGTGGATTCTCCGAGGAGCTCAGGGTTCAGAGTGGCTGTCGGGAGAAGATCTTCTGGTTCGAGTTCTGTGCAGGTGTTGGCGATGGCTCCAGGTTCAGAGGGAGCTCCTACTGCTAACAGTGTGATGGGACCGGATGATGGCGATGGCAGCGAGTACATCCCTCGCTAAGAGGGAGTGTTAGCTTTTATAGCTCGGGAGGTACTCCACATGTTTGTCTTGTATGCGGAAGTAACCTTGTACATACGCTACTAGACACTTGACTTTGTAATGAGTTTTTATAAAGTTGTTATAAAGTGGTTCTTTTATTAAAGTGACTTTTTAATGAAGTGTACCTTCTAATATTAAAGTGACTTTATTTCATAAAGTGCACTTATTTTATAAAGTGAAATTGTACTTTAATATTTTAAGTGATTTATTTTGGAGGGAATGAATCATGTCCCTTGATCATGTAAAGGCAAGATTAGATCTTGGCCTTTGGATTTAGGGATGGGGAGGGTGAAAAGACACTTGGAAGGTGAAAGGTCATTTTCGAATTATAAGAGTATGCATTGGGTAGTGTGCAAGACACGAAAACAATGAGAAGAGGAGGTTGAGAGATTTCCGAGAGAGTTTGAAAGAGGAAAGTGAGCAGCAAATTTTTGGCATGGATTTCAAGGGAGATTGGGCACATTTTCCAAGGGAGAAATTTCTGTTTAGAAGAGGTTGAGATTTATTGCTGAAGACAGGCTGTACTGTATGGATCTGTACAGGCCGTACAACAGAAAGTTTGGGCACGAAAAATGAGGCAGTTTTTGGTGAATTTCCTGTTGGAGGTTGGCCTTACAAGAGTGAAGGTACAGCAGCTTTTTGTGGGCACAAATATCGAGGAGCTGATTTCAGCAAGGCCGTACAACTGTACGGATTTGACACGTTTTTCTAGGCAGCAGATTTGTGGGACTGTTGGGTGCTGTAAGTGATTCTCTTGGCTGCTAAATGTAATTTTGCTCCTGATATATCTTTCCTGAAGCTAATAAAATCTCTCTCTTTGGGTTTCCCCACATTGGGGTTTTCCCTAGCTGGTTGCCTAAATTTCTGAGTTTTACATAGATGTGTAATTGCTGTTCATTGTGTTTATTCCACTGCAAAAGTGCTTGGCAATGTGTATTTCTGCTCATAATATTTTCTGAATGTGGGTTTATACATTTCAGAGTTCATAAATGACAGTTATCTCTAGGTTGCTAAGTATATGACAGAATGTAGTGCATGCTGATTTTGTCATTAAATTTCTACAGGGATGAAGCTTAGTCTCAAAATGGCTCCACTTTTAAATTATAATCCAGTTTTAAAATGGCGGCCTCTTATACGCATTGAGGTCCGACTCCTACCTATACAATGGTTAGGGAAGCAACTGTTTACCCTAACTAATCATGGCTTCCTATAATGAAGCTTTCATAATAATGATCTTACCACAAATTAATCAAATCTTGATTACATAATAATCATGTCTACTAAATGTTTTTCACCTTGAGACAAAACAAGTTCATGACAAAAGAAACATAGTAGCACACTTGAGGTCTATGTTACACTAAGTCTTAGGGATTGGGGATGGGGGGATGGGAGAAGAGTTTCTAGTATGGGAGGAGAGTAGGGGCCAATTCTGAGTGGACCACAAAGGGGGTGATGCTATCAAAATATCATCAAATATAGAAAAAATGAAGAATTAAATCTTGACCTTCAAGGCTTCAACACTCACAAAATGCCTCTCTTACAGCTGCCAAGAATCCTGTTGCTCTAATTCTGTGTTTGGAACAATGTGGGCAGCCAATAGAAAGGAAAAACTAACTTGACACTTTAGCAGTTAAATCGCTGCACGGAAGGGGTCCCTTGTCCCACAAACAAGGGGGTTGCATACACCAATTTGGGGTCTGGCTTGGCCCTGACCTTAAAATTAGATTACTATTATTATTATTAGTAAGTTAGTCATGGCTTAAGTCAGTTGTTTGGTTTTAGGGTTAGCGTTTTAGTGGCTTAGTTTAGGTTTTTTTCTATACAACTAATTTTTTCCTTAGGAACAACATTTCTTACTTTTAACCATAACATGGATTGCATTGGCTAGTGATGCACATGCCCCATTCTCTCTTCTTAGCTTTAAAAATGATCTATGTTTAATAATTGATCTGTATTGCTTCATTATTAGGTTTGCTTTTTGTTCCATGTTTTTTGGATCATTCTTTGACAATGGTACTAAATGTGGTGAATTATTTCTGTTCCATTAATTTGATATGCCTGCTAATCTTTAGACGTCTAAGACTCTATGTTGTTAGGTATACAGATGAAAAATCGTTAGATGATATGCCTGCAGAACATTTCCGGATTTCAGGTTTCTAATTACCTGTCTTGTGGTTAAATATGATAATAATGTGGAAAGGAGGGAATTTTTATTCCATGTAAATTCCTGATTCATTTTGTAATCTTTTTGACTTTCGGTTTATGCAGGATTTGAGTTAATCGCCATATGGTCAGATAAGGTGGTTGAAAGTTCTGTTGAGATGGCTGAATTTGAAAATGCCTCTGTGCTTGAAGCTGATAAGTGGTTTCTTGTGCCCATAACTGTCATGGATGTGTAAGTTCTTTTGATCACAATTTGTTATAAAACTGTCAGTGTGTAGAAGAATAATGGATGCAATGAGTCTGTATGTTAGTATCCCGCATTATAAGATAAGCAATTTTTATTAATATCCAACAAATGATCAAAAAGTAGTTCATTGGGACTAAGATGTAGAAACAATGATAATAATCTGCAGGAGTGCACTGGGCTACTACTCTGAAAGCACAATAAATGAAATAGATAAAAGTTAAAAGCATGTGAAATAGATCATAGATCAAAGTGGAAAAAGAAAAAGAGAGAGATAGCTCCACTTGGTCAAGATGAAGAAGTAGAGAATGAAGAGAAAGAAGTATCATCCGCCTCGTCGACCATTGAGAGAGCACTTATATAGATATTCCTTTTCTTCAATTCCAGTGCCCACTTAGAGATACAATAGAGGAATTAATTGCATTGGTCAAAATCAATCTTATCAGAACCGGTGGATTGGATTGATTCACAGCCAAACATATCTTGAATCGGTGGGTGAACTGTGTAGAAATTTTCTGCACTAGCGCAATTAATGCAGCGCAAAATTTCACCTCTTTCCTAGAGGTTTCCTGCATCTTAACCCTGTGAATTTTCAGTCTTAGGGATGTTATGAAATCTAAATAAAACATCGGCAACATTGGACATTAATTCACCTCTTAACAACATGGCAGTCAGCTCTTAACAACATTGGACATAAAGTCACCTCTTAACAATATTTGAAGTTACTCCTACATTAGGGTTCATTAAATCAATTTTCTGTATTTCTAGATAGCAATATAGGACTGCTGTAGCTTGTTTAATTCAGCCTCATGCTCTCCTTATCACATAAGAAAACAACCTTCCTAGCTTTATCCTTTGACTCCACTTTCCCAATGGATTGGTACTAGTCTTGGTTCACCCATCACTTAATAACATTTAAATTCTAATTGCTGTTTTGCTAAAGCTATTTCTCTATTTCACCTTGACCCTAAATTGCAAAAGCTTTAGAAATCCGATATTAGGGATACCCCCTTTGTGCCAGAGGAGATCCAGCCAATAGTTGGAGAGGGTGCTACTGCAGTGACAGTGGGTAGCTCCTCTTAGTTCTTCCAAGGTGTTACTTGTGCTTTAGGACTTTATCACAATAAGTGAGGGTTTTGGGTGGTAACAGATTGCATGGTTGTTTTGCATCTCTTTTTTTTGAACTAGATTCCTCTTATCACTGTGAGGCTATCACACTCAGATTTCGCATGATGGGGGAACCATTAGAACCAAAGTTACATTTATTGTGTTGGTGAATATATTACCAAGGGTCTGGAATATATCTTATCAGCAATATTGGGGAAAATATCAGAAAATATCTGCAAACTTAAAAAAATACAAAAATATTCTTTTTGACTGCCACATATATACTAAAATAAATCTGATATATAATATGTATAAGATGCCATCAAGTGAATACATCACACATTAACATTGAATTCTGATATCTTTCTGAATTCCCAAGTCCTGAAAGGCTGATACAAAATGACATTGAAAAAATAATAAATTATCTCATTATTCATCATCATGAGCAAAGTTATTAGAACTGGAACTACGATTTGTTTCTGGCCTGTGATCTGATTTGTGCACTGGTCTACTAAACAATACATATATATATATATATATGTGTGTGTGTGTATATATATATATATATATATATATATATATATATATATATATATATATATATATATATATATATATGAAGAAAACATCGGAATCGGCAAAAAATCGGGAAGGGTCCTGAAAACATCGGAATCGGCAAAAAATCGGGAAGGGTCCTGAAAACATCTTATCGGAAAAATCAGCGAAAAAATCGAAAAACCTTGGAAAACATTAAAAAATACATAACTTATTCGTTTTTTTTCAAAATTTTAAACATTTTTCAATATATAAAGCAACAACATCATATAAACACAAACACATAGACACATAAATATGGAGAAAGAACTGACATATATGATATAGTCGATGCCAAATAAAAACCGATACATCAAAGTCGATACTGAAGTCTGAAACCAATACAAAATGACATCAATGATCACATATATAAATGTATATGTCCCAAAACTAGCAACTAGCTATATGATATCAATGCCCTCTCCCCTTTTACAGGAAAATATCAGGGGATGTTTACTAGGCCTTGAACTAGAGGCAGAAGGTCCTGGTCATGCATCAACTATATGACGATCAATGATGGATGGAGGACTAGCTACTCCAAACTGTGTAGAAGGTTGTGTTTCATTTTCAACTGGCACATCCTCCTCCTCTTCCTGCTCCTGCTCCCCTTCCTCTAAATGGTTGAAGTTTGAACCTTGCTCCACCAAATAAATCTTAAAAATTTGTGGATGAATTCGATAACCTACATTTGCACACTTCAAATATGCTTGATGGCCGTCACACACCTCTTCCCTTGCTGCTCCACATCAACTGCAAAACAAAATGACAAAAAAAAAACCAAATTGGGCTTTTAATACACGACTTAGGCATGACTGGTTGATTTTTTTTGAAAACATCGCGATTTTTTACAAAAACTCGGCGATGTTTCCACAAAATCGCGATTTTTATAAACCCAAAAAATCGCGATTTCTATTAATGAAAAAATCGGATCCTCTAAAAAATTGCGATTTTTTTGAGTTTTTGAGATTAATCGGTGATTTTTTCTTATATGATATATATATCCAAACCACTGGACAATAGATATGCAAAGTTTGATCATGTACATAGAATGCAAGTATTAAGGGCGAATATAGAAAAATGGCGGCGAGTGCGAATCACAATGCATATCTGTGTAGATTTTTGAGGAACTAGAAGGCTGCCCAACGGGTCTGTCTTTGACCTCTTGTTGGGGTCTAAGTTTATTTTATCAAAGCTGTCCTTGCTGCTGTTTTAGGACAACAAACAAGTCTGAAATTTCTGCCAAGAATTCTGCCTTCAAACTGATGGTTAAGTGCTCTTTTAAGGTGCCCTTGCAAGGGGTTTTAGAACTGATGTTAGCACATGCAAATACCATAAAACAAATAACACTCCTCTAGGATCTTTACAAGCTCCTAATGTTGATATACAACTAAGCATACATGAAAAATGAACAAGTGTAATTTTTGGTCAACATGACCTTGGACAAAACCCCCCCGGGGAAAACTAGTTTAGGATAGATGTATATATATGAGGTATCTCAAGCATGGAATACAACAAGTAAGAAAATACAATGGAACCTGTACACATAGCAAGCTCCTCTCAAGCGTTGCTGGCAAATTCCTTGGGAAATGCGCCCTTCCTCTCTTGTTGTCCAAGCTATAGAACTAGCGCGTTCTTGACCTACCTTTGGCTATTTGAGAAACCCTTGCATGCAAATCTCCCTTTGAATGCTATCTCAAACCTCCACCAATTAGATCTGCAATAGCTCAACCCCAACATGTGCCTACAAGCTTGCGCCCTCTCTCCTCAAGTGCGCCCTCCACCAAGCAATAGCACACACACACAATAAATGAAGCCTCAAGCCTCCTTGCACCCTCCATGAATGAAGGTGCACAAGCTAGCTCCACCCAATGCTTCCATTCTCATCTCCTTGCTCCTTCCCAAGCTCTCCAAGTGAACAAAACAAGAATGAATGCCTCTCTTGCCCCTTGCGCCCTTCTTTTGCCATCCTTAGCCAAACCTAGAGATTGATGGCCAAGATCATCTCTTGCCATCTCTAATCAATGGGTGAGATCTTCTCACAAGTATCTCACTTAGAAACCCACTTTTGGTTAAGTTTTCTAGGTTTACCTTATGTCCCTTAATTCACCCACAAAGTGAATTAATAGTCACTTTTTCCTTAAGTGACAAAATTTCACTTTTGACTTAAATCTCCTAAGTCAAAGTGAAATTAGAAAATAAAGGTAAAGTACAAGGGTCAAATCATTTCCCTCTTATGGTTAGAGAGACACAACCACAAGGGGACCACCTCCCAAGGTACACTAAAACCCAACAGTCCCTCTTACCGAGGAAAGTGTTTCTCACCAAGCCCATCTTGTCCCTGAAGGAGACATGCTTGCCCCTAGGCAAGGCCTTGGTGAGAATATCTGCCACCTGCTAATCAGTTGGAATATACTGAAGCTTCACTGCCACACCTTGGACCCAGTCTCTGATGAAATGGTACTTGATCTCAATATGCTTTGACTTGTCGTAAAACACTGGATTCCCAGAGAGTTTGATACAACTCTGATTTTCACCGTGAATGGCTGTCGGAGACAACTCCCGACCAAATAAGCAAACCAATAACTTACGAAGCCAAATGGCCTTACAACTGGTTGCCATGTACTCTGCCTCGACCGAACTCAAAGCGATTGACTTTTGTTTTCGGTTGAACCAGGAAACAACCCCTGATCCCACCCCAAAGAAACACCCTGAGGTGCTCTTCCTGTTAGTAGCACATCCTGCCCATTCTGAGTCTGTGTAGCCAACCAAACTCACTCCATCCCCTCTAACGTAGTCCAGTCCAAAATCCACTGAACCAACAATGTAACTAAGAACATGTTTTGCTCCAACCCAGTGAACACTCCTTGGCTCCACCATAAACTGGCTGAGAGTGTTCACAACAAAACAAATATTTGATCTAGTGTTGATCATATACATCAAAAAACCAATCAACTGCATGTATCTCGTAGCATCCTCCAACTGGGAATCTGAAGCACTAAGCTTCTTCTAGTTGGTGACCATAGGTGTAGACATGGGCCTGCAATCCTCCATCTGAAACCTACTCAAGATGTCTGTAACATACTCCCCTTGTCCTAGGAAGGTATGACCCTCCTCTTGCCAAACCTCCATGCCCAAGAAATAGTGCATCAAACCGATGTCCTTCATCTCAAACTCTGATGCAAGGACAACAAACAGTACTTGAGAATCTCTCTCCAACACCTCAAACCCCTATAGTTGCTCTATGTACACCTCCTCCTCAATAAAGCAATTCAGAAATGCGGTCTTTACATTCATCTGATGTATCCTCCAACCCATCTATGCCGCTATGGCAATAATGATCCGAATGGAAGTGTATCTCGCAACTGGTGCGAACGTCTTATCATAGTCGACTCCCTCTATCTGAGAGAATCCTCTCGCCACAAAAAGGGCCTTGTGTTTTTCTATGCTGCGATTTGCAACATACTTGGTCTTGTACAACCATCTGGAAGTCACAACTGACTTCCCCACTGGCCTCGGCGCCACCTACCATACATCATTGCGCATGATAGAGTCATACTCCTCCAACATAGTCTCTCACCAAACATGCTGGTCAATTGCTTGTGCAAAAGTCGTGGTCTCTGAATTTGTGATGCTCGTCACCATCGCCAAGTAGGACCCAAGCCTCTCTGGTGCTCTGCTCTCTCTGAGCAATCTCTTGGGTTCTCCAACATTCTCCTTGTCTTCCTTTAGGGTCTCCTGAAACCATCTCGGTTTCCTCTTCCTTGAAGTAACCAAAGGAGAAGTGATATCTTCGGGCCCATGAGTCTCAACCTAAGATCTAATCCCAACACTCTGAGATCCTGAAGTCTCTGCACCCTTTGCTTGAATACTCTGCAACTGTGATCCTGAAGTCGTACAAGGTGACTCTGTCACACCTGAAACTGGTGCACTTGACACTTGAGGCTGTGTCCCCTATGATACATCAATCTGAGTCTCCGGGACCTCCTCAACTCTCTCTCTCGACT
Organism: Picea engelmannii; assembly: GCA_009831015.1. NCBI lineage: Eukaryota > Viridiplantae > Streptophyta > Pinopsida > Pinales > Pinaceae > Picea > Picea engelmannii. Next base: position 27,348 of record ML821484.1, read on the forward strand.
CGAGAGACCTCTTGAAAGATCTATCCTCCTGAAATCTAACATCTCCGCTCACCACCACTTTCCGCTGTGATGGAATATAGATCTGGTAGGCCTTTGAGACCTTTAAGTATCCAACTAAGATCCCCTGTTGTGCTGTAGGGTCTAGCTTTGTCCTCTTCTCTCAAGGGACATGAGAGTATGTCAAGCATCCAAAAATGTGAATATGCTCAACATCGGGCCTCCTCCCAGTGAAGGCCTCCTCATGAGTCTTCCTCCCCAAAAATCTGTGGGGACTCCTGTTCTGCAGGTAAACTCCAACAACAATAGCCTCAGCCCATAAGTATAAAGGCAGTTCCAGATCATGCAATATCGATCTCGCTGCACCTGTAATGGCCCTGTTCTTCCTCTTGGAAACCCCATTCTGCTGGGGGTTGTAAGGTACTTTCATCTGCCTTCTGATCTCTGCCTGGGTACAGAAGTCCACAAACTCTGTGGAGGCATACTCGCCTCCATTGTCTGACCGTAAGACCTTGATCTTTTTTTCTGTTTGGTTCTCCACAAGAGCCTTGAATTCTTGGAACCTCGTGAAGACCTCACCCTTGGCCTTAAAGAAATAGATCCAGGTCTTCCCGGAGTGGTCATCTATGAAAGTCAGATAATACTCACAACCACTCAAGGACACTACATAGGCCCACACACATCTGTGTGTACTAAATCTAGTATCCCATGTGATCTGCTGTCACTGCTGGGGAAAACAACCTTGGTAAACTTACCAAGGGAATACCCTCTACACACATCCTGATGCTCTGTGCTAAACTATGGAACTCCTGTCACAACCTCTCTCAGCCCTCCAAGATCCCCATGATGTAGGTGAGCCATCCTCCGATGCCGTAACTCACATAACTGACTGTTGCTGTCGTTACTCGTTGCCAAGGCAGGTAGGGGCTGAAAAAGTAATCTATATAGTTTTCCATCCCTCACTCTAATCACCTTCCTAGAGGTGAGTGTGGACCCCTTAGGGTGTATGAGGACCTTTGTCCCTCTGAAGGACACCTCAAGATCCCTGTCCTGGAGGATGGAAACTGAGATGAGATTCTTCTTTAGCCCAAGGACGTATAACACATCCCTTAACGATATGGGTGGCATAGTCTCCCTTAAAAATTTCACTGTGCCACGCCCAACAACTCTGACCATGTTGTCATCTCCAAGTGCAATCTCCATCTTGATATTAGGATCTTTGCGATCAATGAAGTTCACTCTGACACCCGTCAGATGGCTTGAAGCTCCACTGTCTATTTACCAGATGCTGGATGGTGTCGTCACAACTGACGCACAACAAATAAGGAAGGCACACTCCCTCTCAAACTGTGCTGTAAACTCCTCATCCGCTGTAGCTATTGTACCACCCGACCTCTTCTTCTGTCTGTTGGGAAATTGTCCAGCATAGTGTCCCATTCTCTTACAAGCAAAGCGTTTCACTTTGCTCATATCTCTCTTCTTCCCACTACCACTCCTTTGACTTGGCCCCAATCTTGGGACCCTGTCTAGCACCCTTACCGGTCTTCTTCTTGCCCTTTGTCCAAAGAGAAAGATCCACCTCACCCTCTGCAATATGCTGCTGGCCTGAAGATCTAGAGTTGCATCTCAACTACTCTTGTACGAAGTCATCCCAGAGTCTCTCCCAACTGGACAAAGTCTCCCTGGCCACAATGCCTCGCACAAAAGACCCCCAAGGTTTCGAGAAGCCGTTTAAGGCTGTCCTCACCAAAACCATGGGATCCACAATTTCACCAACTACTGCCAACTCATCTCGATTTTGAGTAAATCTCCCGAGGTATGAGGTCACTAGCTCTGACTTGAGCATCTGAATGCTCCCGAGCTTCTCTTGCAGAACCATCTTCCTGTTCTGATTAGGACTCTGGTAGAGTTTGCACAATGAGTCCCACATCTCATAGGCAAACTTCTTCCTAGTCAAATGGGGTATGACATAGTCTCTCATTGCATCACAGATAGTCCTCTTTGCCTTGGTGTTCCTCTTCCTGAACTCTGCTACCAACAAGGGAGCAGTGACAGGAGGAAGAACCACTGGAGCCTGAACTATATCCTATAGTTCAAGATCCTCCAAGACAAAAACTATTTTGGTCTTTCAAGGGGACTAGTTGCTAGCTCCTGCTAGCCTATCCTCTGCCCTCATCTGAGTCACTGACATGATTGCCCACTGAAACTCAAACTGATGCTAAACACTACAAAAGAGAACAACCTCACTCTTGTACACGCAGGTGTGAAAAGAAGCTGTCCAAAACTGTCCAAAACAGTCCAAAAAACTGCCCACTGTATGCTCCACAAATCAACAAACTCTTAGCCACCTAGGCTCTGATACCATGTAGATTTTTGAGGAACTAGAAGGCTGCCCAACATGTCCATCTTTGACCTCTTGTTGGGGTCTAAGTTTACTTTATCAAAGCTGTCGTTGCTGCTGTTTTAGGACAACAAACAGGTCTGAAATTTGTGCCAACAATTTTGCCTTCAAACTGATGGTTAAGTGCTCTTTTAAGGTGCCCTTGCAAGTGGTTTTAGAACTGATGTTAGCACATGCAAATACCATAAAACAAATAGCATTCCTCTAGGATCTTTACAATCTCATAATGCTGATATACAACTAAGGATACATGAAAAATGAACAAGTGTAATTTTTGGTCAACATGACCTTGGACATAACCCCTCTCGAGGAAAACCAGTTTAGGATAGATGTATATATATGAGGTATCTCAAGCATGGAATACAACAAGTAAGCAAATACAATGGGACCTATACACATAGCAAGCTCCTCTCAAGCGTTGTTAGCAAGTTCCTTGGGGAAATGCACCCAAAAAGTGCGCCCTTCCTCTCATGTTGTCCAAGCTATAGAACTAGTGCGCCCTTGACCTTCCTTTGGCTGTTTGAGAAACCCTTGCATGCAAATCTCTCTTTGAATGCTATCTCAAACCTCTACCAATCAGATATGCCATAGCTCAACCCCAACATGTGCCTGCAAGCTTGCGCCCTCTCTCCTCAAGTGCGCCCTCCACCAAGCAATAGCACACACAAACAATAAATGAAGCCTCAAGCCTCCTTGCGCCCTCCATGAATGAAGGCGCACAAGCTAGCTCCACCCAATGTTTCCATTCTCATCTCCTTGCTCCTCTCCAAACTCTCCAAGTGAACAAAACAAGAATGAATGCCTCTCTTGCCCCTTGCGCCCTTCTTTAGCCATCCTTAGCGAAACCTAGAGATTGATAGCCAAGATCATCTCTTTCCATCTCTAATCAATGGGTGAGATCTTCTCACAAGTATCTCACTTAGAAACCCACTTTTGGTTAAGTTTCCTAAGTTTGCCTCATGTCCCTTTTGAATTAATAGTCACTTTTGCTTTAAGTGACAAAATTTCACTTTTGACTTAAATCTCCTTAGTCAAAGTGAAATTAGAACATAAAGATAAAGTACAAGGGTCAAATCATTTCCCTCTTGTGGTTAGAGAGACACAACCACAAGGGGACCACTTCCCAAGGTACACCAAAACTCAACAATGTGAAACAAAATACATAGCCATTGAGGGCCTAAATGGCCTCTAGAATCCAAAAACATCATGCTACAACAAATAACTGCGTATCATCAAAATCATCACCTATATTGCTAATTTACCAGAATCATGATCCAGATCTGTTAGATTTTTGAAAAGCTGAGATTTGGATATAACGGAGAAACGATAAGTACAAACAATATAAAATTTATTTTTATAATTTAAAAAAACAAAACTAAAAATCTAAATTTTTTAAAATATATAACTTATATTGATATATATCAATAAAATTTATATAAAAATTACAATCACATAAAGTTTATTACATATTGCACATACTATTGTAAAATTACACTTACTACACGTACTATATATAAATTTCTATAAAAATTTCACTTACATAATTTTACACATTCTAGGACAATTAGATCTCACCTTCACTTTAGATCTAATGGTTAGGATTTAATTAAGTCACTTAAGTTACTAATGCCAAAAGATTAGGCATTTAACTTAATTAAACTCTATTAATCATAAAAGGGCTTTCACTTTAATAATCACTTTATTAAAGTGAAACTCCTAAGTCCTGAGAGGTATTAGTGACGATTTCCACATGCTAGACACCAAGCCAATGTGGAAGTACCTTTCCGATGCTACATATATCAACACTTCCTCTTAGTGAGGAAGGTACTTCTACCACCCGAAGGTGGCTCTATCTTCGCTATCATATCTGCTACCATGGCTACTCTACAGTCCACCTGATTGGCTACTTCCTCTGAACAAAAAACTATTCCTGCCATCTCGTTCAGTCCCTTCTTCAAAGACTTGTTGCCATTGAACATGCTCCTAGAAGCCTCTTGCTCCTGAGCATCTTGCATGGCCATCTTGTACCATGACTCCTTGACAAACTTGGAAGGTTGCTCCTTCCCACTTGAACCTGAAGGATGACTCCCACTAAGCTGCCCAACCTTCAAAGATACTTGCTCCTTGTTCTCTGCCACTTTGCTGCTTGCCATTGTTCGCATAAGCTGGTTCTTTAGCCTATACAAGTTGCTCTCTCTAACTCCAAAAACCACTGATATGTTTGAGCTAGATGCTATGGGCTTGATCAATGTTTGTCCATCTTGGAATAGTATGTCAAAGCCTTTCTTCTCAATCGCTGACACTGAGAGGAGACTCCTCCTGAGTTCTAGCACCCATATCACGTCCATCGGTCTCAACACGCCTCTTGACTCCATCTGGAATGGCACTGTCCCAGATCCCTTTACTACATGCTTGGTGCCCACACCAAGTTCCACATACATGTCTGAGTCTGACTCTGTGAAGCTCTCGAATAGCTCTCATGGTCCTGTCATATGACATGTGGCTCCACTATTTAGTAGCCATGCACCAGTTGATATGGTGCCCGAGGAAAGATGGGAAACGAGTAAGAACGCCTGTTCAAACTTCTTGGCAAATTCATCCACTTGATCCTTTGACGACGCAACTACATTTGGTTGTGTCCTGTTTCGACCCTTCTTGTTTGGACATTGACATGCATAATGTCCCTGTTATCCCCCACTTTTAGGGATAACTAGGAGATCATGTCTCGAGGCCCACAGGTCCTAGACATGGAGTACCGAGAGCAGGATTGACTTTAGCATGGCCCTGGAGGGCCCATCTTTTCTTTCTTTTAGCATCTTTGTCTTGTCAGCAGCAGCAACATCCATCACCATTGGCTTCTTCCTGTGTCAGAGATGGTTCTTGCTCCATGAGGTAATTAGTCCAGGTATCATGGTATGTGTCACTTTGATCATCAAAACCATTGAATGTATGCATATGATTCCTTTTATTTCTAACAATTGCTTGGATCTTACACTTGCCCACTTGACCATGTTTGGGGGGATTGACTGGGTGCCCTAGCAAGCCTGTGTCTGTAGGTTTTGGTTTGCCATTGGGGGGATTTATGAAAATCCATCGTCTGCTCCCATCATAGCACCACCATTTCATCTTGTTTCCCGCTCACTTATCCCATTCCACTTGTTCGGGCACTGGGTTGACCTATTTTCAGGACTGCACCTTATCTCGTGGGAAGAAGGGGCTAAAGGCCCAGAAGGTAAAAGCAAGCTGGTAAAAGATAAAAGCCTAAAAATAAAATCTTGAGATGCTTCGCCCAGGGATCCTCGAGAAAATAATAAAAGGCTTCTCAGCAAGAAACAAGAGGGACCCGAAAAAATAATAAAACTAGACCTAACCAGAGGTAGGGGGTCTCATCACGAGCCAGCTTGTTAGGTCCATGGGTACCTAGCAGTATGACATTGCCACCAGCTAGTTACCACGCCGGGGCAGTGACTCTTGGTTGCATGGCCAAGGGAAAAGGGGTCTCATCACGAGCCAACCTTCTCATTTCTATGAAAGTACTTGTGGGTAACACTGTCACCACTGATCACCACGCTAGGGTAGTGTCCCCTGATTAGCTCTTGAACAAAAAAGGGAAAGGCAATAAAAGATAAAGAATAAAAAGAATAAAAGGCAAGAATGGGCTTGGAAAGAATGCATCCAGGACAGGTACAACTCGCCTTCTAACAAAGGCACCCACAGGTAACATCTCTTGCATCCTTGGCCCTCATTGCACCCAAATGCTTGGACATCCCCTGACCACATCACCCACTTACATGGCTTGGATGAGGTCTCTTTCAGGAACTTTCCTTTTCCAGTGGACACTAGCCCAATAGGACGCCTTGTCCTTTCCTCCAGACTTGTATTGTAGGTTTGTGTAACATCTTTGAGCTGTTAACTGATGTATTAGGGATTTTATGCACATGTTTAATAATATTGATGATGAGATGTGATTGACATTGCTATGATCCCTGTGATTGATGAGCCCATGGAGGGCGTAGCTTTTGATGTGTAGGACCATGCCCGACGGACAGGTGCCATTTGGACCGATACACATGGGGAGATGATCAGTTCGGACCTCCATGGGGCTGAAGAGCCCACTAGATGGATGCTGAGACCCATCAGGGGGCAGAGACAGGACAAAGATGGATCAGGGGCTTTGCACCAGAGACGAAGAGGACGTTCCACCAGAGGCACCCTGACAGAGCTTGACCTAGGGGGATTGGCCCTTTTTGAGTGGAACGTTGGCCTTGGAAGGCCTAAGACGTCACCCATCATGACCATGACGTCATCCAGCCATTATGGACGTCTTGGGTGGCAGACTGGACAATATTGGCATGTGTGACAGGTTGGAGACGCCCAAGGAGGGCTAATGTTTTGCTCCATGATGCTCCATTTGCCCTAGAAGGGGCTAATGTCTCCCTTAGAGGGGCTTGTTATCTCTTTTTAGCTTGATTAGGGTTTTAATTTGACAATTTAATGTAAAACAATATGATTTTAGTATTTTGGCCTTGTCGGCCTTTTACATGACCTAAAATGTAAATTTAGGTCATGATACTGTATAAATGAAGGATTTTCACCTTCATTTTTTGGATCACAACTTAGTCACTCATTAGTGAGGTCTGAAATTTGCACCCTCTCTTGGGTTATTGGCTGATTTAGTGATACGCACTTGTTGAAGGAGGATTTTCTTGGCATAATTTGGCATTTCTCTTAATGGAAGGTGTTACAACTAGGGTTTGCAATGCTTTTTCTTGGTGATATGTAAGTATTGTTTCTGCAAAACTTCTTGAATGAATGGTTGTAGTTTTATTTCTTGAATATGTTTATAATTTTGTTGAACAAAACCCTAGGTGACAAGCACGCATGTTAAATTTACATGCAGCAGCGAGAGCCATTCTCCTGGAGGATGACTAAGACCCTAGACGAGATCTAGGGCACCCAGTGCACTCCTGGGATATGTGGTCTGGGACCATTATTGATAAAGACCCTAGGTTAGTAACCAGGGTACCCATGCCTGGGGCATGGAAGTCTTGGTTTGTAACCAAGCAGATAAAGACCCTAGGTTTGTAACCAGGGCCCTTGGTTCGTAAACAGGGTAACCATGCCTGGGGCATGGGAGTCTTGGTCTGGGACCAAGCATTTAAGACCCTAGATATCTCTAGGGCCCCTGGACTGCAGCCAGGGTAACCATGCCATGGGCATGGGAGTCTTGGTTTGTAACCA
>ML821484.1:37003-52538 GCA_009831015.1 Picea engelmannii
AAGACCTCATGCGTTGAAGTGAACTTGATCACAAACAACTTTCAAAATCTTGAATCAAACCCTAACTTCACTAACCGGGAACCCTAGCCTAAAACTAACCTTCTAACCCTATATGCTGCCGTCATCTTTAGCTATAACATCATTGGTGCAACTAGCGTCTTCTTTGTGAGCAATTGAATGATGTTAAAGGCATTAATTGAATGAAGTATTGATTTGTCATATTGAATGCCACATCGTTTTAGCATTTGTTGAGAAGTGACTTAATTACCATTGCTATTTTATGAATATTGACTTCGTCAACATTCATTATCAAATTGCTTATAAGTGTATCAGATAGTCGTTGATTTATATGAAGTACTAACCAATTGAGCATCTTGCATATATCAGTTTCATTTTTGCTTTGTCTCAGGTAGGTGCTTCTCTTTTTTTGGTTATACTTTATTATTGGCTGTTTAGATGGACTATTTGCTCGGTGGTGACTTGTGAGGGGGGAATAACTACTTCATCCTGTAATTCTTTGCCTTCTCAAAACCCCAGGTCACTGGGGACGTTTCCCTTGGGCCTTACCTCCCTAAAGAGAAAGAACCATCCCATTATGGTGACATTGGGTGGGATTGGTTCCTGTTACGCCAGTTTGACCTTCAAACCTCAAGCCTTTTATCCTTGTTACAAACAGTGCGATAACAGTCCCAAAGTTGTGACATGCAAAGCACTTGACTTTGCAGTTTGCCCATGTCTTTCTTCTTGCCGTTTTGAGAGTTATACTCTCCATTGGCAGTTTTCTTGAAGTTGCCCTTTTTTGCCATGATGACAAGAGCAAGGTTCTCATCATCAATCTTGTGCCGACCTCCATTCAAATCTTCATCTCAAAGTTCTTCCTGAATGAAGTCATCCCACAACCTTGTCTAATCATGGAGCTTCTCACGTGCCACGATCCCTTTGATGAATGATGTCCACTGCTTCGTGAAGCCTTTGAGTGTCGTCCTCACCAATTCCGAATCATCCATTTTCTCCCTGATTGCAACTTGTTCATCTCAAACTTGTTGGATCTCGATGAGATAGGTTGTCACCATGTCTGATCTTGTCATCTTTGTGTCTCCGAGCTTCTCTCTCAGCACCATTTTGCAATTCTCTTTTTTCTTTGAAATAAACTCTTCAGACTCCAAAGCCTCTTACATGTCCCTAGCAGTGTTCTTTCCTGATAAACGAGGGATCAAATGATCCTTTACTCCATCTAGAATTATGCATATGGTTTTCACATCCTTCTGATTATGGATGACCAGTTGTGTCGGATCTGTTGGAGGAGTGATCTGAGTATTAACGAATTCCCAAATCCCGTTCTCCCTCAACACCAACATGATTCTCTCCTTCCAAGGATTGTAGTTGGAAACCCCATCCAACCTATCTTCAAATTGCAATCTAGTTGTGACCATCTTTGTATCAAGAAATACAAATTGCTGAGAAAAATCAAATCTATTGTCCGGACCCACTGCCCACTGTCTGAACTTGCTCGAATCTCTGTCTTGGCCCTGCGACCCCTGTTGGGTGGCTCTATGACCTTTGTTGAGTCTCCATGACCTACCCCTAGCGACTGGCCCTGCCCTGGTGGATGTGGCTGATTGGTTGGCTATAGCAGTTGGCTGGTGTCGATGCCTCTACTCACCTATGATTCGCACTACTTCGTTGGGTGGCGGTTGCTACAGCTCTGCAACCTCTATCTACTCCCCCGCCTAAGCTCCAACTCCACGCGACCCTTCTCAGCTGACGACCTAGTTGTTGTGGTGGTTGACCCAGCTCGACTGGCTGGCGGTTGCTACGGTGGCTGGCCCGATGGCTAGTCTACACCCAAACCTCCTTGCTGGCAGCTCCTCTGCCTATGTTTGCAGCCCACGCCCACACAACGATTTCAGCCCGCGCTTGCTGTCACAGTACACCGTATGTCCAACACGACTGACTACCTCTGTTGCTTCCTTTCTCCACATGCGTGACCTGTACCTCCTACCGCTTCCTTACTCGCTCGACTGTCTGCACCTTCAGCTCCACAAATCTTGCGTGTAGCTGCTTGACCGTTCACGCAACTGCTCGTTGTGGCCGACTGCAGCCGACGACTGTGGCTGCGGCTGTAGTTGCTGGCTACAACGATGGCTGCTCATGTAGTACCATCTCTAGCCCTTGTCAGAGCCCACACGCCCACACCTTGTCAACCGTGCGCCTCTTTGTCCGTGATCTCTGCCACCACCAACTGCTTCATGGCCCCTTGTGACTCCTCTGCTGGTGTGCAATGTTCGACCTCAGCTGTACCTTAGGTTGCAACAATAATCACGCGGTTTCTGCCACAACCACCCATGCGTTCTCTGCATACGTGCGACCGTATGACATACGATGGCCGTATGTTGTACGACTGCTCCTTTTAATTTTTATTTATTTATTTTGTCTTTACCCGCAGACCTGCAGAGATAAAATAGATTCTTGTGCTGCAAATTTGATTTGTGCAAGTTTGCTTTTCCTCTTTAGAATTGAGGCTCTGATACCATGTTAATTTCTAAACCCAACACTCGATAGTTAATTCGAAGTAAACCCTTGCTGTTGTTGATGTTTTGGTAGCAACAGGAGGTATTTCCTCTTGGACAACTTTTCTTAGAGAAGAAGAAGCTTCCAAGAAGTCAAAGGAAGACCACTGAACAATTGAAGAACACCCCATAAGAGAAGTCAACCCATAGGAAAAGAATAAAGTGGAAATAAAATTTCCAGGAATAGAAGTCGGCTCACAGGAAAAGAATAAAGTGGAAATAGAATTTCCAGGAAGAGAAGTCGGCCCACAGGAAAAGAATAAAGTGAAAATAGAATTCCAAGAAGAGAAGTCGACCCCAACTAAGTCACTTGAAGACTATAAATAAAGTGACGCCTTGCTCATTTGATCACTCACTCACATAACTATCTCACTCAAGAAGAAAGTGCAATTATGAGGCAAGAAGAAGATGCAACTACTGCAACAAATGGGGTTTCTTGGTGACTCTTGGTGATTTCTCTTGTGTGCTATCTCTAGAAGAGTTGCACTAGTATTGTGTGGTGGCTCAACTACACTCGCTAGGGTTTGACAAGGAGAAGAGATAAGTTCTTGTATCAGGGTTTCTTCATTATCAGTTTTTTTTCTTGTGAATAGAGCTTGTTCATGGTTGTATTGTATTATCAGAAAGATTCTCTCTAAGAAAAGTTGGTTGGGTTTTTCCCCGGGTTTGGGGTTTTCCCAGGATAAATCTTTTCCCAGGATAAATCTTTGTGTCTTCTTGTGCTTGTTTATCCTGCTTATATTTTCAGTATATGGTTGTTGAATGTAAAAGAAGATCTAAATACTCTGGTAAATCTATTGCTCTGAAAATTTAAGAAAATCTAACAACTATAAATTAACTCATTAATCAAATTACTGAATTAAAGCATGACTGAGTTTTTAACGAAACATTACAGCGGAAGGAAAAATAAGGAAACCATACACATTGAACACGAGATTTTTGGGTAAACTATCCCTGGAAAAACCTCGAAGGGAAAACCAATACCTTATTGAATAAAATCCTGGGGTCCCGTCCTTGGATAATGGCACATCTGAGGAAAATACAATGCAGCAAATAGCCTAGCCTAACATACTTGGCTGCTATTCCTTTTCTGCCCGTTTGCTCCTTTCCTCGACCCCTGCCCTTGCACACTTGGATGAAATGTCCTTCTCACCCAATCAATGAGATATCACTCACTCAATTTGTGTGTCGACTCCTCTCACTTAGGCTGCCTTTTATAATCTTGAATTTACCCTAAATCCAAAACCTGAGATCTCCAAAGTGATCAAGGCTTGAGATTAAATCCCACCTTCACTATAGATCTGATGGCTAGGATTTAATTAACTCACTTAAGTTATAAGTGCCAAAAACTTAGGCATTTAACTTAATTAAACTACATTAATCATAAAAGAGTTTTCACTTTAATAATCACTTTATTAAAGTGAAACTCCTAAGTCCTGAGAGGTATTAGTGACGACTTCCACATGCTAGACACCAAGCCAATGTGGAAGTACCTATCCGATGCTACATACATCAACACACAAATCCAGTAATGCAGCTATATTGGGATCCTCATCATTAGTAGCACCTTATCCTCCCTCATTTAGCCTTTGCCTCTACCTCAATCCTCCAAGGACATCAGTCAACACCCTCTAATTTTGATGAAACTCCCTAATCCAAGTATTAATAAGGTAGAAAAAGATTAACATGCCTAATCAATAACATTGTTTGAGTGAAGGGTACATTTTTAGTAGGCATAGAATCTATGCATTATTCTGTGTATGGAAGTTCTTTGGAAAAGCATTCAAAGTGATTGTACTTTGCAGGAACAATTCTATTCAAAATAGTCCAGTTGGCTTTGCATCAAGATTGTGTGCTTTGGTGGAAGCATATTGCATTTCATTTGAGGGACAATTTGTGGAGGATTTTGTCACAGGTTTACCTTTGCTTATCTTTTGATTTATTCACAAATGGTGATTATTCCAATGTAGTTCTCAAGTGTATTAGTTCAATAAGCATGCATGTTCTGCTGTATTTACTTGCAGCTGAGAATCCTCATATTCAGAATGTAGCAACATCAGCCGTTGTTCCTCCACCTACAGTTCTTGATCGAGTTCTTAAAGATCTTTTCCATGAAGGTATGCAATCAATTCCATTGCTCTTTTTGTTTTTGATTAGGTTTCTATGTGTAAATGTTAACCTAATTGATTTCCTTTGTTGTTAACGATTCTTCTATTTTTGTATATGACCGAGGTTCCAAAATAAACTTATCGGAAATATCAGGGAAAAATTGAAAATATTGGAAAATATCTGCAACGTCAAAAACATTTAAAAAATTGGAAATATCAGAAGCTGGAGATATTTGCAACATTGATTTGAATGTACATTATTACACAAACCAAATGTTGCAGCCCCCATTGTGCAGCAAACAGAAAAAATCGAAGACTGTTGTAGACTTGTGACTATTGGAGGATTACATTTCTATCCAGAGAACTTGTGGGTATTGTAAAGTTCATCAATGAATGGAAGAGCCACCAAATAGAGTAGCTGCAAACGCCACTTCCAAACCATAGTTATCAGAACCAGACTGGTGACCGAACCGGTTGAAACTTGACCCCAAAAATGTGAACCGGACCGGAACTGGAAAAAAATATTCAAATTTTGAAAAAAAACATATATATTCATGTGCATCCATATGAATCCAAACCATTCATACACAAATATGCAAACTTTCTCATTTATATAGCAAGTAAGAGTGCATATAACCAAAATACCACCGAGTGCAATACATATCTGAAGAAAAATACATCAACAAAGAGGCACTAAATGGCCTCTAGAGTCCAAAAATAAGCATAGTATGATACTAGAACTAGAAGTAGATACTACTAATCATCCTCATCCTCAATATGAATAGACCCTACAGTGGGATTCTGGCTTGATTCCCTTAGCCCTGAAGGTATTTGTACCTCTGGCTGTGGAAGTGGGTCCAAGTCCATCCAAGAAAGGTCTTTATTTTCAAATGCTGGTGCCTGACTCTCCACAACCCACTTTGATGAGGGATCAAAGTCATCCAAGACTATGTTGCTTGATTCGGGGGTTTTGTTCAACAACGGGTTGCGCCTCAACCTAAGGTTTTACTGAACATAAACCATATCATTCAATCGATTTTGCCCCAAACGGTTCCGCTTCTTGGTATTTATACACTAAAAAACGCTCCAATTGCATTCACACCCAGAAGCATTGCATGTCTGGCTCAATATCTGAATTGCGAATTTTTGTAGATCAGGGAATTGGACACCAAACTGTTGCCACCAATAGGCTGCAATAAGAGTTGAAAGAAAAGAAGCTTTAGCAAATGACCTTAAAACTTTGACTCAACTTTTACAATGAATAATATAATTTGAAAACTTTGAACTTTCTTACTCGGTGGATCCTTTGTTTTGCTTCATATAGCCATAGACATGCCAAAGGTACCAATACTCTCATTGAAATGCAGGAGCTTGTTATGTATCTCATCTTGTATCGTGGGATCATGAATCATGCACTCAATGCATTTGGACAATCCCTCTTTTACCTCTCCATCTGCTTCAAAATCTTTTGTATAATGGTACCTTCTAGGTTCAGAAGGAAAAAAATATTCATCAATTGAAATTTGAATTTGAATCTTTGGCTAAGATTTTGTAATGAATAACAAAACTTAGAAACTTTGAAATTACATACCTTGGTTTTAAGTAATAGCCAGTTGCATGTAGAGGTCTATGGAGTTGTTTGGTCCATCTTTCATCAATGATTCTCCACAAAGGAAGATAATTCTATCTTTTATCCCCATATGCTGACTTGATTGCCTCTTTGGCTTGATCCATGGCCTCATAAACAAAACCCATGGCGAGTTTATCACCATCCACCATTCACAACACTTTCACAATAGGCTCACTGAATAACACCATCTCTTCTGCCTTTTTCCAAATTTTTTTTTAAAACACTTTGCCAACCACCTCTTTCCTTTCAGCCTTTTTGGTCCATTGAGATGCATTCCATTCATCACAAGAAAACATTTTTCACAACTTTGCTTAACAACAGATTGCAATGAAAGAAAGTTTGTTGCAAATCATGCAATAGTTGACCAAACAAGCTCTCTACCCCCAGTGTTTTTCCTCATAAAGTTCAAAACCCATGTGGTTGTAGATGTACATGGTTATGAATTTTGCTTGTTCCAGACACTTCTTCACCCACACAAATTTTCCAATATCCTCAAGCATGAGGTCCAAATAGTGGGCAGTGTTGATGTTTTGGTAGCTGCGGGAGGTATCAACCTCCATGGATAAACCTTCGACTAGAATAGAATATTCCAGAAGCAAGAGAAAACCTGAACAAATGTGTGAAAACCTTGGAAGACAAGTTGGCTCAGCAGAATAAGTAATATTGAAGTATTATATGCAGAAAAGGACAGGTCAACCTTGCTTGAAGAGACACATGTTCACCTGGCCATATTAGTATAAGTAGAAGGCGCTTGAGCTCATTTGGTAACACACTCACACTCAAGAAAGTGGTGCACAAGTCTAGAGGAAGAGTGCAGCTGCAACAACTACAACTGGGTATTGGTCTTGGTTTTGAAATATCCTTGATCCAGCTGATCTGGATATCTACTGCAGAACTACGGTTTTTGTCACTGAAGTTTGATACTCTGGGGGTTTCTGGATGCGTTTGAGTTAATGTGTGAACATGCTTGGTGATTTTCGCATGTGTGTTTCATTCATTAAGTGTTTTAGCAATATAAAGATAATGCATGTGAAAGAAAGGACAACACAACTCGCTGATATATATAATGAGGCAAAAGGAAATACAATAATAAGCTAGAAGTAGTTATACTAATCATTGTTAGATCTCATGGATCGTCATTGGAATACAAATCAACTAACAAGAAATACCCGTGACCAGAAGAATGAAGGCTGATCTATGCATGCACGGATAGATCGACAAAAAACAGTTCGGAATGGACTGGAAACTGTCTCAAAAGAAGCGCCCTGGCCTCTAGGTTGATCCTGGTGACTGTCAGTTTGAAGATCCGACCTCTGAAGCTCCAAATGTCACCCCTTGGGGGTTTGCGCACCTCCTGGGCTGTGGGAGTGCGCCCTAGTGATCCCATCGGCGGAATATGACGATGTATGACTCAAAACGATCGTCTTGGCCTCCTCTGTAATGGGTTGGAAGGGTTTCCTCGGATCTACTTCGGAATACCCCTTGGAACCCCAAATGCACTTCCTCAAGAGCTGCACCCTAACCGACTATCTGCTGCATACTAGGAGATTCCACCGTCGAAAATTGACAACAGATGGCTCAAAAGGTGCGCCCTGGCTAGCTCTCTAATGGTTTGGAGGGGATCTGCAAAATACTGAACTGTCTCATTCGGCCACACAAACCGTCTCTCTAACCCTTGCGCCCTCATTGGCTGAGTTGCGCAATCATTGAACTAGATACCTAACATGCACGGTGAAATACTTGAATGGTATCTCCGATAGGCTAGGGTGTGTCTCTCAACACCGAAACCGATCAAATTTGGTGGTTTCCCCCATAAATCCACAAAACAACAAGGGGGTCGATTTCCTCCTCCTCTGCAAATATCTCAACATCAAATCATAACATAATGAGGAATTAGGTCAAATTCCTCCCTTTATACTCTTCCCGATCTCATTCACCATTGACATCACTTAAGCTAGGTGCTTTTTCTCCTAAGGTGAGTAATTAACTAATTAAGTCCCCCTTTAACACCTTTTTGTTCTCTTTCTTCTGACTTAGACTTAAGTGACTTTTCCTATGCTTTTTGGCTTAATTCATCATTTAGCCACCGAATCACCCTTATTTATCCTCTTGGTCCCTGTTTGTGCCTGACTATAGTCTACGGGAACAAATAGACTACTAAGTCACTCCTTGCTGGCCTACTCTTGGGAACGGGACATCGCAGGTTTGTGGTTTGGGACTTTCTGCTTGGTGCGCTACCTTTGGAGAAAGGTGCACTCTCTCTCTCTTGGTTATTTGTTTGGGTCTAGTGCTGCTTCTAGAATCATTCTATCTATCAAAGGTTAAGGTGCTCGGGGGTGGCTTTGTGCCTATGGTTGGGGGACAATGGTGTAGCATTGTCTATGGTTAAACGAGCACAATATTCTAACGGGTTATGGGCCCACACCACCTTCGGAACAGTCTAACCATTGGAAGGTAGATCCACAGCTCTCTGTCAAGCTCGTTGTAGCACAATTGCAGTTGCAGCTAGGGTTTCTGAACTTGCAGCGACAACAAACCCTAACTTGATTGTTCAGGCACTTTAAGTGAACTGTTTGGCATAGTTCTTGGATATCCTAGTGCGCCTTAACCCAACGCATCTCTTGGTGCCCTCAGCCATAAAAAATGTCAAAGATGATTTTTTGGGTCAAATTCAACATTTGACTAGTCAGAGTCAAAGTTTGACTGGTCAAAGTCAAGGTCTGACTGGTAAAAGTCAAAAGACTGGTCAAGGTCAAAATCAAAGACAGTCATGACTTCCTCCATAAAATCAGACTAGGGCAGCATAAGCATAGTCTCTTGATAGAGCATGGAAGACAAGGATTGACATCATCCTTGCAAAGAACAAAGGGCAAAATAATGGAACCACAGACTGAAGAGCAGTTGTCAAAGGATGAAGAGTTCGATTTTTGGAGCAGTTGTCTTGAACCCCCCCCTTTTGCTTGAGTTACGTTTCCCTTAATTGTTGTGTGGGTTTTTGTTTTGGTTCCTGGACTTGTTTTATAATATAAACATTTAATATTTTAATTATAAAATATTAATTGTTTATTTGTTTATTTTGTTAGGGTTTAATCTAACCCTAAAGTTAGGGCTAATTTACCAACCCTAACCTACCCACCTAAACTATAAAAAGGAGAGACCTCTCCTCTCCCTAGACTCACTCACTCACTCTTCCTTCTAGCCGAGTCTTGGTCTGAGTTTTTACTGCGGCTTCTATTGCTCTGGTTATTGAAGTGGTGCGGTCCTCTTTTAAGACAGTTTTGCTGGGGCTCCTTTGTTCTGGTCATTGAAGTGGTCCGGCTCTCTTGGTGTAGCCACCGTGGGCTTACCTCTTCTGTCCCTTGCTGCCGCTGACCCCTAAGGGTCTTCTTTAGCCTGCCGCAGGTCTGTTCTGGGTGCTGTTTGGGGTTCTCCTCGTTGCTGTCCGCCTTGCTGTTACTGCCCTGCTTCTCTCCTTGCTGGTGCCACCTGCTTGCTGCCGCTGTCTCACTACTGGTGCCACTTGTATGCTACCCCTATTTTATTGCTGGTGCTACCTGTATGCTGCTGCTGTCCTTTTGTGACCTGTATATGCTACCTATCCTACAACAGTTTGTACCCTAATCAGGGTTTGATGAGGCAGCCCTAAAATTGCTACTTATTTGTGTCTATTGCTGTAGCAGTTCTATATTCTTGGACAGATTTTGTTAAGGTTGTTAGTGGCCTCTTTTCAGCTTCTAGATTGGACAGTGGTGTCCTTGTTTCAGCCTCGTTCTTGACAATTGGTATGCTGGTTAGTTTACTGATATTTTCCTAAAGTTCTTCTTGGCAAAATTGTTCAAAAGATCATGATGAGATCTGCCCCTGAAGGTTTGATCCATGACCCTTGAAGTTTTTTCTGAGCATACAGAAAAGAGGATAACAGCAAGCACCTCAGGTAAATCTGTTCTTTGTTTTGTCAAGGTAAAGATCTATAATTTCTGTTATTAGTTTTAACTTTTTACATCAGAATTTTTAGTATATTGCTGATCTAGAATTATAGTAGCAAATAAAATTAAAATTATTTTTCTGTTCTTATCTAGTTTATTTTTACCCTTATATTCTAACATCCTTTTCCCAGAAATGACTCAAGCTGTTTCTCACCATTTATGGGGATGTTTCAGAAATGAAAACGTTTCTGAATTGTATCCCATGGTGAAAAGGCCATTTCACAACCGAGAGTGAAATCAATAGGAAAAATATACTATACAGTATAAGATGAAATTAACATTTTTTTCTTGGTGTGGGTATGATGTCTGAAAACATGTTATGAAGTCTATGAGAAATCATTTTTTATTTTTTGATTGAGTAAGGTGCATTGTTTTCTTTTGCGAAGTATGATAGGCAGAAGGATGGTGCAGCGGTTAGTGGTAAATTTGCTGTCTTCAATGAGGTATACAAGATACTGACTTGATGGCCAAAGTCAAATTTCCTAGTGCAAATTGATAGTAAATTTAATTCTGTTGAATAAACCAAGAAACATATCTATTGATTATGCTACTCTAGGATGTTCCCCTTGCTTCTTTCCATGCCCTCTTTTAAATGTATTTCTGCATGTTGACTTGGATTAATGGAAGAATATCAACAGGTTACCTTCTACTACAATTATTTCTTTGACTAATTACTTTGCCGGAAGACTTACATTTTATAATTTCAATCTTGCTTCTTGTTACACACAAGTTGTAGGTTGGGCAAAGCTCGACCCAACCACCAAATGGCGACAACTAAGAGGTCACCTACCCACTGTCACCTTAGGTAGGTGTCCTGGTCACTTTAGAGGTGAGGTAGTCACCTGTGACCCTAGGGGGAATGAGATGGAAAAAGATGAAGATGGAGATGAAGTCCCTAAAGGTCAATTCTAAGTGGTATGAAGGTCTTGGAAAGGAGTCTTGGGAAGGTCCATGTTGAGATTTGGGTACCTTGGAAAGTGGTCCCCTTGTGTTTGTGAGCTTCTAAAGACATGTGGGAAGTACTTTGTACCTTGTACCATGTACTTTATGTTTAATTTCACTTTGACTTAGGAGATTTAAGTCAAAAGTGAAATTTGGTCATTTAAGCCTAAAATGACTATTAATTCACTTTGTGGGTGAATTGATGGACATAAAGTGAAACTATGGAAACTTAAGTAAAGTGAGTTTTGAGTTGAAATTCTTTTGAGATGATCTCAACCATTGATTAGGGATAAGATGAGATGATCTCATCCACCGATACTTTAGGTTTCCTTATGCTTCCGTAAGGAGGGCGCAAGGGCAAAGGAGAGGCTCATTATTCCTTGTTATGTTCACCAAGAGAGTTGGGACACGAGCATGAGGATGAGGTTGGAGGCATTGAGTGAGGAAAGCTTGGGCGCTTCTATTCATGGAGGCAACCACAAAGCTTAGTCCTTCATTTATTTGTGGAGCTAGTTCTTGCTAGGAGGAGTGCACACAACTAGCATGGAGGACTTGCAGAGGTCAGTTTTCTTTGAGGATAGTTTCAGTGGAGAGCTACAGCACAGATTCAGAGTACTGTGGGAGGGTTTCTCCATCAGAGCTTCCAGTTAGCAGAGAGCTTCAGTTCAGTGGTTTTGGCAACTTGTGAGGAGGGCGCACGATCCTAGGGCGCATCTTCTTCATTTGGACTTGTGTTTCAGCTTTGGTTCAAGCTGCTATTGTATCAGGTTCATTTGTTTATTGTACTTGTTGTATTCCACCTTATTTTCTCAATATATACACTCATATTCCAAACTGGTTTTCCCTGGGGGGTTTTATCGAGGGTCATGTTGACCAAAAATACCTGTGTTCATTTTCATTTATGCTAGTGTTCAGAACAACATTATTTCAGCTCTAAAATATCTCTAGGTGTGTTATATAGCTTATGGTATGCATGTGCTAACATCTTGTGACAAAACTACATGCTAGAGCATCTATATGGCCTATGTAACTGTAATAGAACAACAAAGAAGTTACTGAACAATTTGCTGTTATAAAACAACAACAAACCCTTGTTTGACTGTTGAAAATTAGAGCCAACTTGAGGTCAAAGACAGACCTAGTTGACAGCTTGTTAGTGTTGAGATTTGGGAACCTTGGAAAGTGGTTCCCATGTGTTTATGAGTCTCTAAACACAAAGGGGGAGACTATTACCCTTGTTACTTTACTTTATAATTCTAATTTCACTTTGACTTAGGAGATTTAAGTCAAAAGTGAAATATGTCACTTAATCATTAAAGTGACAATTAATTCACAAAGTGGGTGAATTAATAGACATAAAGCAAACTAAGGAAAGTGAGTTTCCTAAGTGAGATTTAGGGATTGAATCTCACCCATTGATTAGACTTGGCTAGGTTGGATCTAGGCCATTGATCTTTTAGGGTTTGGCCCAAGGCTGTTGGGAGCGCGGAGCGGGAAGCGTAGTTTTTCAAAAATCTCCGGGAGCGGGAGCGTTTTTTATATAATACATAAAAAAAATATATATTTTAATGCATATCTATATCTATATATCTATCTATCTATCTATCTATCTATATATAACATGCAGAATGTTGAATCAATTGCAAAAAACATGAAAACATAGATACAAGATCATTTAACTAATTGATTAGTGATGAATCGATGATCATTAAAGCATCAACCATTTAGTACATACTACATAGTACACATATAACATCAATCATAAACATATGTGGGACTCAACATTAAAGCATCATAATATCAATCATAAAAGCATCATAACATCAATCATTAACTTCAAAGGTAAATTGTCATGTGATGTTCTTAAGTTCATAACTTCATAACTTCATTGTTTACTGAATAAGCCATAATCAAGAGTCAAGAGTCAAGACAAAGTACTAAGTTTTATAGACTACTTCTAAACATGAAACAAAAAAAGAGATCTAGCAAGTACTAAGTACTATGCTCTAAGTTTTCCTCTTGCCATGAGAAACACGACCAACAACTGGATGGCCCACACGTGACAATGGATGCTATGTAGATAAAGGTAAAACTGATGAATCTGGAACCCTTGTAGTGGATGGGGGTGGCATGTCTCCTCCAGGAATATGATTTCCATCATGATCACTCAAAAGTTCCTCTTGCAAGCGCTCTAAAACAATGGTTCCATCCTGTAAATTAATCTCCACTGGATTGTTATCCCAAGTCATATCTCTTTTACAAAAAACATTCCCGTCTGCATCACAGTAATGCGACAACAACCTCAAGTTGTAATGCACATAAACCAAGCTTTATGCCCGGTCTGCATTCAAGCTGTTTCTCATTACACTGTGGATGAAGCTATAGGTGCTCCAACACCTCTCTGCAGAAGAGGTGTTAATGACCTGAGAAAGCACCTTCATTGCCAATTTATGCAAAGTTTTGGCACAGGAGCCATACATGTTCCACGATTCGATAGCACCCAACCTGTCTCGATCTTTGGTTGCATGCAAGTTACCAAAGACTCCATGCTCACTGATGTATTTGCTCAATTCGCTTCGTACTTGAGCACACTCCTCTTCATCAGGTACCAACTTGTCCAATGCAAGCATATGTCCAATTTGCACCTCTGGATCTGTGTGTGGTTTTCTACTTTCCCCACCCCCGGGTGCTGGTTGGGCCATCCAAGATGAAGAATAATATTTTGGGGTAAGGACATATGCCAGGGCATGGAGTGGAACATTCAAATTATCCCACCTTTTGACCACAAGTTTATGGATATGATCATACAAGATGGCATCCTTCGACTGAACAATGTCTTTGATTTGGCCTAGCATGTTGTACATCTGCTCATACACCTCTCCAATCACCGGTTGATCTGTATCTGCAAACCGAATCATAATGTAAATGGGTTTGGTGAACTGCAAAATATATTGAACCTATTGCCAAAAATGGCCATCAAGAACTGTGTCCTCCACCTCCTGAAAATCACTTCTCTTAGATACGGATGTAGCTCTGTCCCACACATATGCTTTCTCACACGGGTATATGAACCTATGCATTTTGTATGACAATGGTGACATGTAAATTTTGTGGTTCCACCCCCTTCACCTCCCCCAAGCCTTGTGACATACTTCCACAAAGGTGTGTAATTCCTTCCTCATCTCCTTGGTCTGTGTTCTCCACTTCTATTTCTTTGTCACTATTATGGTTATTTTGACGTGAAGTTCCCACCACCACCATCAAAATAAAAAATGGAACCAAAATGACATACTACGTTGACATTGTTGATATTATGGTAGCTGCAAGAGGTATTTACCTCCACGTGTAAACCTGATGAGAATAGAATATTCCGGGAAGCAAGAAGAAACCCTAATTAGTTGGCTAATAACCCTAGAAGACAATTCGACTCAAGAGGATAATTTGTATTAGGTTATTAGCTTCCAAGAGAAGAAGTCGGCTAAAGGAAATATTATATACCAAGTAAATAGGCACCCAGAATGAGAAGTCGGCCCAGGCAGTTAGCCAGTTTTAGTATAAATACAGGAGGCCAGTCCTCATTCTGGTAGGTAGTCTCAGGAGCCAGAACTGCAGTAGCACACTTATGCGCAAGTTCTGGAGAAGTTGTTGCCGCCAGTCTATAGTTTCGGTCTTCTGTGGGTTTGGACTTTTTGATCAGTTTTGTTCTTCTTCTTGTTTGGTGCACTATCCTTGGAGAGAGGTGCGCTATCTTGTTTAGGCTATCTAGCCTAGGGTTTGCTTCCAGAATGATTCTCTGTCAAGGTTAAGGTGCTCGGGGGTGGCTTCAGCCTATGGTTGGGTGACAATAGTGATATTGTCTATGGTTAAAAGAGCACATCCATTATATTCTAACAGACATCATCATCATGATTGTTGAACTTTGATAATAACTTGCTACCTGCAATAGAATGGTGGAGGAGAAATGGGAAAGAGTAGGAGAAGAAAACATTCAAATATTCAACATAGCATAATATACTAGTTTACAACAAATGGATTTTATTTATTTTAAACAAGAAACAAGAACGGGCTTAAGAGCCTACCTCTTTATCTCTCCAATGGTGGTTGAATATGACTATGGTAGCCTTCAATCTCCCTTCTAAGTTCTCACAAATGGAAACCTTCAATCTTTCTTCCAAGCTCTCCAATCTCCCCATGGAAGCCTTCAATATTCCTTCCAAGTTCTCCAATCCCTTCCAAGCTCTCAAATCTCCCTTCGTTCTCCTTCAATGTTCCCTCAATCCCATCAATAACTAGCAAGAA
>ML821484.1:57521-74272 GCA_009831015.1 Picea engelmannii
GGTACATAGAGGGCTTGGTGCTCTTGACTAAATGCCAGTTCCATACCCTCATACATGATAGAATCTAGTGGAAATGTTGCAATATTGTCAATCTTGAAATCCTGAAAACCATTAAGTCTGCTGAATTTTGAATGGGATCTAAATTTCTACTTTCTTCATATGAAGTCCAATGAGGTTGGAACCACTCTCAAACATCCTGAAACAATTAAAGGTAATGTTAAAAATTTAAGTAAAAGGATGAAAATGAAAGGTAAAGGAGAATGTCAAGGAGAATGAAAATGAAAGGTAAAGGAGAATGTCAAGGAGAATGTCACTTTTACTTTAAGAATTTAATATTACCATTAATCAGTATATTACTAGCCTCCTTAACTATGTTTTCAGCTCTTGCTCGCCTCTTGCTCCTTTGCTCCCCAAACCCCACACTTTGTTTGCAAAATGACGCTTTAAAACTCAAAAAAAAAAAGGTGAAAATCGGGCTTTATTTCTGGCCTGTCCGCACCCAAAAGATATTTTCGATTGTAGCGCGATATTATCGCGCCATCTACGATAATATCACGCTATTTTCAAAATCTCCAAAATATCGCGCTATTTTCAAAATCTCCAAAATATCGCGCTATTTTCCCCGATATTATCGCCGAGGTTGATTTTGCCGATAATATCGTTAATAGCGCGATATTATCGCGATGTTGGTAACAGAGGCCAGGAGGCAACCATGTCCACTATAGCGATGATATTGGTGGTGATGAGCACTTTCCTCGGTAAGAGGGAGTGTTGAGATTTGGGTACCTTGGAAAGTGGTCCCTGTTATCACACAGTTTGTAGCAAGGATAAAAGGCTTGAGGTTTGAAGGCCAAATTGGCGTAACAGGAACCAATCCCACCCAATGTCACCATAATGGGATGGTTCTTTCTATTTAGGGTGGTAAGGCCCAAGGGAGATGTCCCCGGTCACCTGGGGTTCTGATAAGGCAAATGATTACAAGATAAAGTAGTTATTCCCCCCTCACAAGTCACCGTCGAGTAGATAGTCCGGCCAAAGGCCAATGATAAAGTAAAACCCCCAGAGAGATACACCTGCCTGAGACAAAGCAACAATAAACTGATACATGCAAGCTTTGATCAATGGGTTAGTACTTCATCTAAATTTAATGACTATCTGATAAAATATAAGCAATTTGACAATAAATATTGATGAAGTCAATGTTTATAAATAGCAATGAAAATCATGTCACTTCACCAATAAATGCTGGAACAATATGGCTTTCAATGTAATAAATCAATACTTCATTTAATTTATGCCTTTAATCACCATTCAATTGCTTATAAAGTAAAACGTTTTACTGCACCAATGATATTATGGCTAAAGATGACGACAACATTTAGGGTTAGAAGGTTAGTTTAGGCTAGGGTTAGTGAAGTTAGGGTTTTGATTCACGAGTTTGAGAGTAGTTTTGATCAAAATCACTTCAACGCAAGAGGTATTCAGATTAGTGCCTTAGGGTTAATGGAGTCAAAAGGTGAAATACGCAAAAGCTAAAGGAGGCAACGGCTAAGGACTAGAGGGAGAGGCTTTGAGGTGTTGCTGAAGCAAGGCCCCAAAGTCAAAACCCTAGGGGAGAGAGGGTCACTTTGGTGTAGGTGAACTAGGTCTCTGTGATCTCTCCTCCTTCCTTGACTCAATGGCAAAACAACTAGCTGAAAGATAACATAAACTGGGACAAGAGGGTTTGATAAAACAGAGTGTTGTTGCAGCAAGGCTCTACCAACAAACCCTAGAAAAATCGGCCCTGAAGTGTAGAAACCCTAGGCTTGAAGGCGTTTCCTTCTTCTCAGCTTGTAAAAAGGTACGACTAGCGAAGGTGAAGAGAGAAGAGAGTGTAGCTACGGCTAGGCTCTCTCCTTTTTCAATAAATGGTTGAAAATTTCTCTCAAAGGGGACATGAGACAAGGACCTACTTGTGTGCTTGTCACCTAGGGTTTTGTTCAGCAAAAAATCATAAACATATGCAAGAATTGAAACTACAACCATTCATTCAAGAAGTTTTGCAGAAAATTACTTACATATCACCAAGAAATATCAATGCAAACCCTAGTTGTAACACCTTCCTTCAAGAGAAATGCGAAAACATGCCAAAATAATCCTCCTTCAACAAGTGCACATCACTAAATCAGCCAATAACCCAAGAGAGGGCACAAATTTCAGACCTCCTTATGGAGTGAGTAAGTTGTGATGAAAAAATGAAGATGAAAATCCTTTAATTTATACCATACCATGACCTAATTTTACATTTTAGGGCATGTAAAAGGCTGACAAGGCCAAAATACTAAAATCATATTGTTTTACATTAAATTGTCAAATTAAAACCCTAATCAAGCCAAAAAGAGACATGAAGCCCTCCAAAGGAGACATTAGCCCCTTTTAGGGCAAATGGGGCATCCAGGAGCAAAACGTTAGCCCTCCTTGGGTTCCTCCATCATGCCACACATGCCAATACTACCCAGTTTGCGTCCCAAGACGTCCAATAGGTTGGATGATGTCATGGTCATCAAGGGTGACGTCCCAGGCCTTCCAAGGCCAATGTTCCACTGAAAGAGGGTCAACCCCCCTAGGTCAAGCTCTGCCAAAGTGCCTCTGATGGAACGTCCTCTTTTTCTCTGGTGCAAAGCCCTTGATCCATCTCTGTCCTGTCTCTGCCCCTTGATGGGGTCTCAACATCCACCTGATGGGCTCTTCAGCGCCATGGAGGTCCCAACTGATCATCTCCCCATGTGTATCGGTCCAAAATGGTACCTGTCCGTCGGGCACGGTCCTGCACATCAAAAGCTACACCCTCCATGGGCTCATCAGTCACAGGGATCATAGCAATGTCAATCACATCTCATCATCAATATTATTAAACATGTGCATAAAATCCCTAATACATCAGTTAACAACTCAAAGACGTTACACAAGCCTACAATACAAGTCTGGAGAAAAGGACAAGGCGTCCTATTGGGCTAGTGTCCATTGGAAAAGAGAAGTTCCTGGAAGAGACCTCATCCAAGACATGTAAGTGGGTGATGTGGTCAGGGGAGGTCCAAGCATTTGGGTGCAATGAGGGCCAAGGATGCAAGAAATGTTACCTGTGGGTGCCTTTGTTAGAAGGCGAGCTGTACTTGTCTTGGATGCATTTTTTTTTAAAGCCCATTCTTGCCTTTTATTCTTATTCTTTTATCTTTTATTGCTTTTCCTTTTTTTTTGTTTAAGAGCTAATCAGGGGACACTGCCTTGGCGTGGTGACCAGTGGTGGTAGTGTTACTCGCAAGTACTTTCACCGAAATGAGAAGGCTAGCTCGTGATGAGACCCCCTTTCCCTTGGCCAAGCAAACAAAATTCACTGCCCCGACGTGGTAACCCGCTGGTGGTAATGTCATACTGCTAGGTACCCATGGACCAAATAGGCTGGTTTGTGATGAGACCCCCTATCCTCTGGTTCGGTCTTGTTTTATTATTTTCCCGGGTCCCTCTTGTTTCTTGTTGAGAAGCCTTTTATTGCTTTCTCGAGGATCCCTAGGCAAAGCATCTTGAGGTTTCATTTTTGAGGCTTTTATCTTTTACCGACTTGCTTTTACCTTCTGGGCCTGTTGCCGTCCTTATACACACTTGCAAACGTGAGCTAAGTCCGGCTCACTTAGTGTGTCCTTGGAGGCACAATGCCTAGGTTCACAGCCCACGTTGTCACTTTGACTGGAACCTCTTTCGTCTAGGCTCACTCCTAGGGAAGCCAAAGGGGTTAGATCGTAGTTACTAGATTTGTTAGAGTTAAGTTCCAGGAGTTAATTTTAATTTGTTAAGGTTAGAGGAGATTCTAATCCTAAGATGCTAAGGAAACCATGCAATGTGCAAGGGTTAGCATGAAAAGCAAGTCCTTTCCCTAGGTCAACTAAGACTAGTGCCTAGAGATTGGGCAAGGGGTCAACTATGTTAAAGGGTGGTTTATTACAAAAGATTACAAGTTACAATTTTACAATAAAGAATAACTCAATAAAAGAATATCATGTACATTTACTTACAAGATTTACAACTTAAAGAATGATAGATTACAACAACAATCTAACCAAGCACTTGTTCAATGT
This sequence comes from Picea engelmannii, assembly GCA_009831015.1. Lineage (NCBI taxonomy): Eukaryota > Viridiplantae > Streptophyta > Pinopsida > Pinales > Pinaceae > Picea > Picea engelmannii. The sequence goes on from ML821484.1 coordinate 61,637, forward strand.
GTGCAGGATACAGAAGATTCAAGCATCAAGTCACATCATCATTTACACAAGATTATCATCAATACATTACTTCAACAGTAAGATTACAAAGGAGAGTTAAGCACAATTATTATGAAGATATTGAAGACAATCTACACTCTTTATTATTAAGCCCACCAAGTATTATTAGATTTGGCCAAGGGTTTAATAATTAGGCTTTTCTTAAGATTTTCAAGTTTTATTGGCTTTCATCAAAGCCTCCTCCTCTTGTTGCCAAATAACTGCCGAGTGCTCAAGATAGTAAGGCAACGAGGCCCACCCTAGCTTCCACGGTCAACCCTGACAGTAAGAGTACTTCCCGGAGAGGATACCCACCTGGAGTGCCATAGGACAGTCCCCTTCCACTACCCTACGTTGTTTTCCTCAAACCCATTTTAGATGGTGGAGATGGTGGTCTAAGGTACCCTAAAATAGTCTATTAAGTATATATAACAGTTAGGTAGACTTTTAGGTGATTAAAAGAGTGTATTGAAAGTTTTAAGGTGCTTTAAAAGTGCAAAATAATGAGATGGCCGAAACTGAACTTGCTCAAAAAGTGTTGCTTAAGCTTTAACAATGAAATATATCAACACATAAGAAGCAAAGTAAAGAGATAGCTGAAAAGAAATTGAGATTTATCACATGCACATCAACATTAGTTTGATTAGAGACAATAGATCCAATGGCAAGAACAACTTGCCTTAAGAGATGAAGGAAGAAAATTTTAAGTGTTTGCCTACTTAACCATTCAACAAAATTCAAGCCGAAGACGTGGCTACCAATAGATATTTAAGCAATGAATAAGATAACCACCTTATATGTTAAGCACTTTAAGAGATATTAAGCTTGAAAGTAAAATATGTGCTTAAGAGAGATTAAGAGCTTGAATGAAATAAACTAAGCAAGATCAGAACCCTATCTTACATGGGCTATATCTTCGAAAGTATAAGGCCTCAGGAGCTGAAATTTTTACCCCCCGTACCTTGATCCGTCTACTAAATATCCTCCAAGGGGTTCCTTCTGAAACATCGTAGAAAAAAGTTATAGCGAAAATGCCAAGGTGTCTCAAGTGTAGCAGCGAAACCCCAAGACCTTGAGTTCTGATACCAAATGTTAAGATCTAAATACTCAAAATATCATAAAATAACAGAAGTACACACCATGTACGGAATGTCAACGCGGAGCACAACTCCAATCTAGATAAGTTACACATTAACTCCTTAAAGAATTGGGGAACCCCCTCCAAATAACCAAATACCTTTCATACTTCACCATTGCCCCCCTAATAATGAATACATGATCTCTTATATATAGCTATTCACACTTGCACATGAGGCCCCTTTATCACTAGGCCGACCCTATTACATATGTGTTTACACATTACATGTACATTTAGGCCCATATATGTGCCCCCTTGGGGTCATATCATATACATTTAGCCATATATATGCCCCCCTTGGGTCATAATAGATCCTTGGGCGAAACATCTAGAAGGTTCATACATAGGCTCTTAACTTTCACCCAACATCAATCCCTTTGGGCCTTCATCCCCTTCTTCCCATAGAATGAGGGACAACCCCTTCTTGAGTCAATACATCCTAAAATCCCAAGAGATAAGGAAATGCGGGGAAATAGTGATGTAAAATGGTAAGTATGGTCGACAATGGTACGATGGCTCTTCAAGGGAGTTCCAAGTAGCAAACCCATCCTCAAGGAAGACCACTTACTAGGGCACAATGTCAACCACCAGGGTGAAGCAGGGCAAAATGCATAATGTCCAAGCATATATCATGAAATCTAAAACAATCTAAGATACAACATACTTAAATGCCTCAAATATTGAAATGATGCTCATCATAATACGGACTTGTACCTCATGGAGCAAGGCCCACTGCCTTGCGAAAGCCATCTGGTGTAGTGGATGCCATCTGAAAGTCTATGACCTATGTGGTGGTGAGAAGGGTCTCCATCTGTGCACTCCATATCTGCAACCTGAGGACCTCGAGACATAATCTTCTTAGTTATTCACAAAATGGGGATAATACTTCCCATGCCCTCATTTAAATATATTTCTGCATGTTGACTTTGGCAACAAAGAATATCAACAGGTTAACTTCTATTACTATTAATTCTCTAACTAATTACTTGAATGAGAAAAATACATGTATAATTTCAATCTTAGAACAGTATGCAGGAACAGTGAAGGAATGTATGTCCTGTTTCTGTCTGGATGTTAATTTGGAGTGAATTGTGAAGTGTTCAAACTTCAGGATATTGTTATAGCTTGCTTCGGCCTTGTACTGAAGATTTGATGAGATCTCCTGAACGCTGCAATGGCTTTAAAAATTATTAAATTTGATCTCTAAATTTAGATGCTCATTCAGCCAGTCATATTCATGCAGATCTCTTGTTTTGCAGGACCTCCAAAATCAAAATCTAGTCTGAATAGTCATAAATATGCACGGAATATTAAAGGTGCTCCACTTGAATCGTTGTTCACACAATTCTGTTTACATTCACTCTGGTTTGGAAGTTGCAACATACGAGGTATGTAAAAATGTTCATTATCTGTCGTTTCAAATTTAACTCTTCTGTAAGTTCTGTAGATTAGGATCTCATTCGCCCTATATGGTCTATTTATTATATGACACACTAGATTTAGATACATTTAGATTATCTTGAAGCTATATAGAGATTCATATATAAAAGTAAGAAGCATGCTATAACGGCATGTCTTAATTCTGCTTCACGAGTTAATCCAGCTTCTGTCTTATGTGCATGTTAGCCATTTCTGTACTTTGGGTAGAGTTTGTGCGTGAGATACGCTGGTGTTGGGACGAGTTACAGCCTTTACCAATGATGTCAAATGATGGAACCATTGACCTTAGTTGTTGTTTAGTGCATCAGAAGTTACAGATGGTATGCTATTATTCTACATTATAAATTTTTGAATTTATATGTAATGGTTCTTTTTTTCTATGTTTGATAGCTTGTGTTATTGAAGMTCCATCTAGAATGAGTGCTTTGGATGCTATGGTTTTGGCAATCTCTCTTGTTTTAGAGACTGAAACATTTCCAATACTAAGTCAGTCRAAATGTAATCTTAAATCCGTAYTAATAAAGAARGGTACCATTCTTCGAAACTGGTAAAGATAGTGTATCGCAATGAATCTTATTTATTTGAATGGGCTTATAGGAAAGTAGATATTATCTTTATATCCCATCACTAAATTTCATTATCCTATGTTGTCCTGTTCCYCCACCCTCTGAACCCACCCAGGATCCTGCATGATACAGATCTCATCTGGATCCTGTAGATTTTTGAGGAAYTAAAGGCTGCCCAACAGGTCTGTCTTATGACCTCTTGYTGGGCTCTATGTTTAAGGTTCTCAAACTGTTCTTGCTGCTGTTTTAGGACAGCAAACAGGTCTGACTTTTCAACCCCTCAAATCTGCCTTTAAACTGATGATTGKATGCTCTTTTAAGGTGCTCTTGMAGGTGTTTTAGTGACCAACGTTAGCACATGCATAAACCTTAAAACATWSAATACCCTCTAGGATCTTAACAACTCCTAATGCTGATCAATAACTAAGCATACATGAAAATTGAACACATTATGTTTTTGGTCAACATGACCCTGGATAAAACCCCCCAGGGAAAACCAGTTTGGAGCAGAATTTTATTATGGAGATCTGAAAGCAAATGCTACAACAACAAAAAAAATACAAAGGAACCTGTCACTGTTTCTTTCTCATCTCAAGATAAGCAATGGTTTCTTGAAAAGTGCGCCCCCCTTTGTTGTGCCTGCCAGAAAGAAGCCTTGCGCCCTTGAAGAAGATGAAGTCTGCTGTGTGTAAGCGTGTGCCCCGTTAGCCACAAAGGTGCGCCCTCAACAATAGAGCTTCCTCATCAACTGTTTGCATCCTCAACCAAGTGCCTGCTAGTATGCACCCATCACTTGAAGCTTGCGCCCTCAACCAAGTGCCTGCTAGTATGCGCTCCTCACTTGAAGCTTGCGCCCTCCAACTAGCCTCATGCTCTTGGCCTCCATGAGAGCTTCCCAAATCTGCTTGCTCTTCCTCAAACACTTGCGCCCTTTCTTCCTCCTCCTCTCCAAATCCTCTCCAAAACTTATGAAGTGAAGAATATGCCTCTCATTTGCCCTATGCGCCCTCTTTAGCCATCCTTAGGCCAAACCTAGAGTTGAATGGCTAAGATCAGATCTAGCCACCTATAATCAATGTGTGAGATCTCATTTCAAGTATCTCACTTAGAAACCCACTTTGGCTTAAGTTTCCGTAGTTCGCTTTATGTCTCTTAATTCACCCACATTGTGAATTAATAGTCACTTTATGACTTAAGTGACAAATTTCACTTTTTGACTTAAGCAACGAAGTCAAAGTGAAATTAGATTATTAAGTAAAGGTACAAGGGTCAAACATTCCCTCTTGTGTTTAGAGACACACAAACACAAGGGGACCACTTCCCAAGGTACACAAAACTCAACACTCCCTCTTATTGAGGAAAGTGTTTCTCACCAAGCCCATCTTGTCTCTGAAATAAACATGCTTGTCCCTTGGCAAGGCCTTGGTGAGAATGTTTGCCACCTGCTCATCAGACGGAATATACTGAAGCTGAACTGCCCCACACTAAACCCAGTCTTTGATGAAATGATACCTGATCTCAATGTGCTTCGACCTGTCATGAAACACTAGATTCTCAGAGAGTTTGATACAACTATGATTATCACAGTGAATGATTGTCGGAGACAACTCTTGACAAAATAAACCAACCAACAACTTACGAAGCCAAATGGCCTCACAACTGGCCTGACTGGCTGCCATGTACTTTGCCTCGACTGAACTCAAAGCTATCGACTTATGTTTCTGGCTGAACCAGGAAACAACTCTTGACCCCAACCCAAAACAACACCCTGAGGTGCCCAGTTTGAGTCTGTGTAGCCAACCAAATTCATCCCATCTCCCTCTGACATAGTCTAGACCAAAATCCAGTGATACTGCAATATACCTCAGAACATGTTTTGCCCCAATCCAGTGAACACTCCTAGGCTCCACCATGTACTAGCTGAGAGTGTGCACGAGAAAACAAATATCTGGTCTAGTGTTGACCAGATACATCAACGACCCGATCAACTGCCTGTATCTCGTAGCATCCACCAACCCGGAATCTGAAGCACTATGCTTCTTCTAGTTGGTGACCATCGGGGTAGACATGGGTCTGTAGTCCTCCAGATTAAATCTGCTCAAGATGTTTGCTGCATACTTCCCCTGTTGTAGAAAGATATGGCCCTCCTCCTGCCAAACCTCCATGCCTAAGAAATAGTGCATCAATCCAATGTCCATCATCTCAAACTCTGATGCAAGACTCAACTTGCACTCAACTATGAGATGCTCTGCTCCCATGATGAATAAATCATCCACATACAGTATGAGAATGAGCGTATCCTCACCTAGACTGATATAGTAGAGGTTAGGATCTGCTTCGCTCTTCTCAAACCCCATCTGAAGAAAATAAGCATCTATCTGTGAATACCAAGCTCTTGGAGCTTGCTTCAGACCATAAAATGTCTTTCTGAGAAGGCACACATGGGAATCTCTCTCCAACACCTCAAACCCTTGCAACTGCTCTATGTACACCTCCTCCTCAATAAAGCCATTCAGAAAAGCGGTCTTTACATCCATCTGATGTATCCTCCAATCCATCTTTGCTGCTATGGCAATAATGCTTCGGATAGAAGTGTATCTCGCAACTGTTGCGAATGTCTCATCATAGTTGACTCCCTCTATCTGAGAGAATCCTCTCGCCACAAACCGGGCCTTGTGTTTCTCTATGCTTCCATCTGCAGCATACTTGGTCTTGTACAACCATCTGGAAGTCACAATTGACTTCCCCTCTGGCCTCGACAACACCTCCCATACATCATTGCCCATGATGGAGTCATACTCCTCCAGCATGGCCTCTCGCCAAACCTGCCGCTCAACTGCCTGGGCAAAAGTCGTGGGCTCTGCATCTCTGATGCTCGTCACCATAGCCAAGTAGGACACAATCCTCTCTGGCGCTCTGCTATCTCTGAACAACCTCTTGGGCTCTCCAACATTCTCCTTGGCTTCCTTCAGGGTCTCCTGAAACCATCTCAGTTTCCTCTTCCCTAAAGTAACCAAAGGAGAAGTGATATCTCGACACCCAAGATGCTCATACTCAGATCTCATCCCAACACTCTGAGATCTTGAAGCCTCTTCACCCTCTACCTGAATACTCTACAACTGTGACCTTGAAGCCGTACAAGGTGACCCAGTCACCCTTGAAACTCGTGTACTCGACACCTGAGGCTGTGTCCCCTTTGATGCATCACTCTGAGTCTGCGAGACCTCCTCAACTCTATCTCTCGACTAGAATATCTTCTCCATGAGTAAGGTGTTCCATTATAAGGTGCTGGGCAAGAGTTTTAGGGTTTTTCAACTGCACCTGCTAGTAACCCTAGCGACAGTGCTTTAGTAACTGCACCTGCTAGAAACCCTAGTGGCAGCTCTTCAGTGAGCTTGATAACCTTATGGCTTAGCTTCCTTCCAGTGGTTAGACTGAATGAAGGAGGTGTGGGCCCATAACCTGTTAGAAAAGTGGGTGTGCTCGTTTAACCATAGACAATATAGCAATATTGTCACCCAACCATAGGCACAAATGCCACCCCTGAGCACCTTGACCTTGACAGAGAGAAGAATTCCGGTAGAAAATCAATAGCCAACCAAGGCTAATGCACCAAGCAAAGATAACCAAGACTGATCAAAAAGTCCAACCCCAAAAGACCGAAATTATAGGTTGTAGTAATTGCAGCTGCAACTGCTCTCCAGACTTGCGCACTACTAAATTTTTGCAGTTGCAAGTTGTGTGTGCCAAATGAGCTCTGGCGCCCTATTTTTATACTGCTCTCTTTAGGCTGTCTGGGCCAACTTCTCTTTTTGGAGGCTAAAGACTCAATATAAAATATTCTCTTTAGCCAACTTCTCTTCTAGGTTTATGTCCAAGTCTTTTAGGGTTCTTCTTGCTTCCTGGAATATTCTAATCTCATTAAAGGTCACAAGTGGAGGTTAACACCTCCCACAACTACCATAATATCAACACTCCATCCTAGCTAGGGAGGTATAAAAGGCAATGGTCTTGAGCAAAAACAGACCATTCAACTGGTAGCATCATCATAGCCACACAGGCTATCTCATGATCAAATCATGAGCATCGTCATCATTATCGAATTGGATAATCTCAATGACAATCAGTACAATGTCATCTGATAGAACACAACTATGTCTATCCATAGTAGTACACAACTATTATCCAGTGGTACACAACCATACAAGTCGAGTCATCTGGGCCATTCTTCCACTCACATCTGTGAGATCTGGAAGAACATCTGCCCTCATACAGTAAAAACATCAACCATGCGCTATCTGGACTATTCTTCCCAAGCATGGAAGAATAACTGTCCCAGATTTTTGAGCTTGGACCATTCACCTAACTGGGCCATTCCTCTGGCACTAAACATAGTGCAACCTGGATAGAATGAGTCTGCCGTAGGGGATGCCTGTCCTTGATTGCTGAACCTGGACCATTCACCCAACTGGGCCATTCCTCCGGCACTAAACATAGTGCAATCTGGAGAGAATGAGTCTACCCTAGGGAATGACTGTCCGGACCATTTCCTAAGGAAATGATTGTCTTGCACCACCCTCCAAAATGGACCATTCTTCGAAACTGCTCACACCTGTGAACTTCGAAAGAATGACTGTCCAGCGAAGCGGACCATTCTACTTGACTACTACTAAGAGGGACTGCCAAGAAGAATGACTGTCCTAGACCATTACCCCACAGTGAGAGCATTTATCTCACAAGTCACGTGAGTAAATGCAGAGATCAGAGATTTGATTTCAGCACTTGGCGAGAGAGGAAGAAGACGCAACAGTGAGCAGCAACTACAACAACACGCACAAGACAACAAGCAGGTCACATAGAACAAACTGTACAGACTATCTGTACAGTTGTACGTGTTGAGTTTTGTACCTTGGGAGGTGTTCCCCATGTGCTTATGACCTTCTTAGCACATGAGGGAAGGACATTACACTTTGTACTTTGTACTTTTGTCTAATTTCACTTTGTCTTTGGTTAAAGTGAAATTTAGTCATTTTGGCCTAAAATGACTATTAATTCACAAAGGGGTGAATTAGAGACATAACGTTGACTTAGGAAACTTAACCCAAAGTGGGTTATTGACTTAAATATGAATGGGGATATCTCAACCATCGATTAGATGGGAGATGAGATGATCTCAACCCTTCATATTTTAGGTTTCCTTTTGAGAGTCAAAGAGGGGCGCAAAGGGTGAAGGAGGGCGCATTCTTCATTTGGTCTTTTGCTTGTTGAGAGAAGAGCTCTTGGAGGATGGAGATGATGTTAGTTTTGTGAGGATGCTTGAGGGAGGTCGCTTGCTTTCATTCATGGAGGCTTGGAGCTACTTGCCTTGATTATTTACTGGAGCTATTCTACTTCTGAGAGAGGCACATTAGCTGTGGAGGTTGATTCGTACCTGGTAGGATATCTAGCCATCAGATTGCAGTGAGATCAGTTTCAGAGGGAGGCCATCTACTAGAGCTTCATTCATGTGGAGGGGTTTTCAGATCTGAGTTCACAGTTGGTAGTTGGCGCAGATTCAGTGGTTCTGGCAGTTTGCATGAGAGGCGCACCATTCTGGGGTGCATTTGTTGATTTAGAGCTTGTATATCAGCTCAGTTGGAGTTGCTATTGTATCAGGTTCTTTCATATATTGTGTTTACTATAACCCTTCTTCTGCTTTCCTTATATATACACACATATTCCAAACTGGTTTTCCCTGGGGGGGGGGTTTATCTAGGGTCATGTTGACCAAAAATACCTGTGTCTACAAATGCATGATTTAGTTTCTTAGATCTGTTCATATTCAGTAGTAAACGATGTTTAGGTGTGTTATATTTATTTTGAGATGCATGTACTAATTTCTGGTGACGAAAATGACATGCTAGAGCACCCAAAATCGAGAACATAACCTCAACAAATCAGCAAAATACTTTTCGACTGTTGGCTGTTATAAAACAGCAGAAAACAAATTAACTTACAGTTGAAACTTAGAGCCTTTCTTTGGTCAAAGACAGACCAAGAAGGCAAGCTGATAGGACCTGGAATTTTCACAGTACGGATCCACACGTGCGAGTCTGCATAAGGGACGTACCACACGTGTGAGTCTGCAGAGGGGTTTTCCAGGAGTTTGCAAGGTCGTACAGGCCATACAGACTGTACAACAGAGTTTCAACAGTGCTTGGCATGCACACCTTTAGTGGGCATTTATTGAATCAACTTCTGTCTTTTTCCAGCAGTTTAGAGTGATTTTATGTGTTTACAGCTTGCTTGCCTGTATTATTTTAGCACAAAACAAGAAAGCACATCTTCCTTTTGATTTATAGTTTAGTTTGTGTCATTTTCTGTGCACTTAAGCTTGCTGTCCTTTATTTCTGTTCGCTGATTTTATTCAATTTCTACAGGCAGCAGATTTATTTTGTCGATTTGGGTTATTACTTACCATTTGTTGATTTGTAGTAGATGCCTTATATCACTTAGGGATACCTCCTTGAAGTTAACACACACTAACTTCAAAGCGGTAGGAATGAAGCGAGGTGATAGTGGTTTGTTACCTGTAGTTATCCAGACTCCACTTACCTTTTGTAGGACGGGAAGTTCCAGGTGATAACAAGACTAAAAAGTTACATCCAGTGGAAGTGCAAAAGAAACTCCTAGGTCAATACTGAAAGAAAAATGATAAAGAGCTAAGTGCCTAGCTAAGAGCTATAAACTAATAGTCTAGCATAAGGATATAAGGGAGTGTAAATACAACGATACAATTTGAATGCTAACAATTCGACATCTTGGTGTTGAGCAAGAGAGAGAGGGGTTGTCAATTCCTGTTGTATCTAATGGTCGAAGTTGAGAGGAGGGATCGATCAAGATGTGGGCTCACTATCTAAGTCATTCATAATTGTGAAAGAACTGATGCAATGGCGTATGATATCCTTGGGGGAGAGGTCGGGGTTGAAGAGACTTAGCTGTGCGATCTTGGGGGGAGCATAACATTGAGTGAGCTTGCTCTCCTGCCATCCAAAGCCAAGGGGAAAAGAATCCTGATAGAATTTTGGTTGCTTCAATGAAACTAGGGGTTAGTTTAATGACCAGGTGGAGCTTGTCTCGAGCACTGACTTGAGCTGGTCCGTTTGTAGGTTTATTGGTGCATGGGCTGTTGCCTGGAGTGGCAGCCCCTCATAGGTCTCAATGACGTTGGTCAGCCACCCGGGGGGGTGTGGTAAGTGGTCAAAAAGAGATTTGAGGCCGCATTGATCTAGGGTTTGAAGTATCCTGTGCCTCAACCTGACGCTTGTTGTCCTGTTTAGACATGACAATCTGGGAATATGAAATGATTCTTCTGTGAAACTTAGGCCAAGGTGGAACAGACAAAGATTGAGAATTGTGATTGAGCACTTCTTTCATGAAGAGAGCTAGGCATCTCTGGTTGGCGTAGTCAAAGAAAGTGGAGAGAGAGTCACCCAAATCCTGAAAATGGAAGCATTAATGACCTAAGATCTCATAGTAAAAGGGGCACCTGAGAAAGAGAACAATGAAGGGGGAGTTATTCAGTGCTATGTCGAGCAATCTTGAGTTTGGCTACAATTGTGATGAAAAGTATTACAATATTATTGTTGAAAAATATGTTCATCTGTGAAGAAAAATCCTAGCTGAGCTTACCAGAAATTTTGGAAAATTTCATTAATGACAATCTCTGATCCTGCAATTTTAAGAATATTAAGTGCTTTAAGCACACATCTCTGGAATAAAATCCTATTTAATCATGTCTGTAATTTCCAAAATGTTACCCCAGGCATTCTCTAATTATGCTTCTATGGTGATTGAATTGTTCCATATGACTGCAGAAAAGGCTATGTAGTGGTTAAATTTCGTGCTGTTATAGTCCTAGTACCACATGTGTATGACAGGATGCACTTGCATTTATTTTTCTGATTACTTTCTTTTTTGTGTTTTCATGCCATATCAGCTTGCTGTATGTATCAATAAGAAAACTATGGAGCGCAAAAAACATGGTAATGGCAATAGAGACAAAGACTCTGACCAAAGAGATGCTGAAGAGGTCTGTAGATAATGGTGAATCTTATGCAATACTACTTGAAATGTCATAGAACACTGTCTAAATTCAATACTGTTATTTAACCCTTATTTTGCATGAACTAATTTCCATGTCTGCTAGCAATTATGGTTTATTATGTGATGGTGTTCTACTACAATGATGCATCAGGAAGAGATCAAACCATTGGAAAGAAATGCAGCAGGAAAGGATAATTCTCAGGATATACTGCATAAAGAACGTGGCAGGTGAAATATACAAGTGAGAATAATTTTTCTTGCTTTATTTGTTTAAGTTTAATTTTCTCTGAACTTGTGCTTCATATACGAGTCTCATTTAAAATCTTTGCCTCATAATTTGTGTAATGGACCTACCTACTGCTGTCACAAATTTTCCCTTACTGCTGTAGCAATCTATATGTTTTTCTGGGCGATGATTTTCGTCAAACACTTAGGCTGTAGCTTCTATTCCACTGTAATAGCCTCTTTGTGTCTGCTGTAATTTATTTCCGAAGGAGAACTTCCGTCAAACACCTTGTAGATACACCTAACACCCCCTATGATCAACCCATGCTGCTGTTATTATGTTTTACGTTCGCTGTTTGGTTGTGTTTCAACTTTCATGTGTTTGTTGGCTTATGAGTTTTTACAAACAGTTTGCATCACACCCCCAAAGCATGTGGTACAAGGTATATGACAGCAATAACTAAAATAACCATGAATTAATCAATAGCAAGGAATATAACCAAATCTGATTGCTTATTTCACTTTAAATCAGAACTGATACAACAACAATAACTCACAAGCAATGTCTTGAAAAGCATTAACAATGATGGCACAGCTTGGCTGAAGATGAAGATAAAGTGGTGGCTGTAGCTGTTGAATTTTAATGCTTAGGTCATGCACATGTAGTTTATTTCAATTTAGCATGTACTTGAACCATAAATAATGCAGCAATAGCATATACAATAACTGCAGTAACCAAGATCACAAGAAGAATAACCATGCACAATAAGACAAGAGTTTATCCTGGGAAAACCCTTCTCAATCAAGGGAAAAACCCAGCAATCCTTTGCTATAGAGTCAAGAGAAGATCCCCCACACCATAAACCCTAGAGCACACAAGAAGGTGCTTCTTTGACCTAGAAACTTGCGCCTAAGAGAAGTGCGCACTTCAGCCGTACACTTAGCTTTAGAGAAGGTTACAATGAAGTGTGAGCGAGTGATCCACAATGGGGATCTACTCTCTTATTTATACAAGACCTAACACAACAATAGGTGTGTCTATTGGCACAATAGGGCCGACTTTTATAACTCAATGATATAATTAATCTTTGACACAATATTAATTATCTTTACATGGTGGGGCCGACCTGTACCCTTTACACA
>ML821484.1:101840-133048 GCA_009831015.1 Picea engelmannii
TGATAATATAAAGCAATAGCACGAACAATCATCACAGTAGCTCCTTTAGAGCTTATTACTTATAATTTAGCAAAGATTAAAGGTAAGGAATACAATACGAAATGGGGTCAACACTCTCTTAGTGTTGTGACCAAACATTCTTCAATGGCAACCTGGAACTAACACAAGAGGTTTCTCCTAGAGGAGGTGTTAGTCATATCAGGCAAGGTATTTACATCTACATTCTCACATGCTATCGAGTATAATACTTTACGACGATTGCTATCTCAACTAAAGTCATCACCTTGTCATGTGTACCTTTGAATCTTGATTAATCAAACCTGGAGCCTTGTCCTCAAGAGTGAGTGCTTGCTTTTCTTCCAGGTCTCCTTCACTCAAGTGACGAGTGCTTTCTTCAACCTATCTTTTGTACTAAGACAATACACTAACTTGACAAAATGTTAGGTTAGAGGATAAGCTCTATGATCAACTTTCAATCCTTCTAATGATTTGATCATAGCTTCAACATGCAACATTGATCAAGATAATTTCATAACAAATAGATGCATATTTAGAATAATCACACCTGGGTTGCATCATTCCTTTGAATGTGTTGGATCTTGAGATCCTTTTGGATCTATGGCAAAAGATCCCTTCTCCTGCAAATACTCTTTAGGGTTTAACCATTAACCATATCTGAGTACATACCTCAGATAGCATTTGCAGGTAGTGGCTCCATTTGGTAGCAGCGGTAATCATTACCAAAAAATTCAAGAGTGATTGCAACTGGTTCTATGGCTGCAACTGCAACTGGTACTGCAACTGCAACTGCAACAGGTACTGCAACTGCAACTGGTTCTGAGACTGCAACTGCAACAACAACTTAGGGTTTTATGAGGAAACCCTAATTTTTCAAACTTCAAATTTTGAAATTCTGATCCAGGGGATAGATGCGCTGAGCTGAGGCGAGTTAGCTAGTGTAGTCAGATTTTTGAAAATCCAACTTTTACCCCTTCAAATCTGATCTGCGGATTTCTGGACTGGTGCTTCTGGTTTTCTGGTAGTTCTGGTACTCTGGTACTTTTGGTACTTCTGGTTTTCTGGTACTTTGTGAAACTAGGGTTTCACTTTCCGGGAGATCTAGCCACTGAAAAGGTGCGCTCTAAGTGCCAAAATAATCCTTGGGGGAGGGCGCAACTTTCTATGGTGTTAGGGAGATGAAAATACTCACTTTTTCAAAACCCTAATTTTGGGGTATGGTAACAGTGATGTTTTTCCTCTTGCAAATTGTGCTTTCTTCAGGTTTGCTCTGAAACCATGTTAATGTTTTATGCCATTATTATAGTTCTTTGCATTTCATAAGATAAGAGCATAATAATAACAAGATCACTGAGAAATACACATTCACAAGAGACACAACATTTATCTTGGGAAACCCTCTAGGGGAAGAAAACCCAACAAAAACTTCCTTATCATAAATGGCTTATACAATGTTCAAGAGATAACTCAAACCAATACAGAAAGTCCTCCCCAAGAGATGCGCCACTCTTCTTCTCCTCTCTCCAACTTCTAATCGCAGCAAGTGAAGTGTGTGTGAGAAGTGAGGCGCTAGCCTCTTATTTATATCAATCTGGCATGTGTGAAGAGTCACCATCTGGCATGGCCGACCTCTCACTTTGGGTGGGTAAACCCACCTTTAATTAATTCTGGCCCTTCCATTATAAATGATGGGGCCGACTTCTTATTCAACACTTTGTAATTGTCCGATGACCAATCCGCAAAAGGGGATTTGGTCCTTATACAATTACCGACATGATTAATCCTCAATGGGGATTAATCTAATAACACTAATAATAATAATGACATGATTAATCCACAATGGGGATTTAATCCAATAATAATAATAACATGATTAATCCACAATGTGGATTTAATCCAATAACAAAATAATAATAAGAATGCTCTTCGCAGTTACATTATTTCAACAGTCTAGGACCTGTGGGCCTCGAGACATGATCTCCTAGTTATCCCTGAAAAGTGGGGATAACAATCCCGATGATGAAAGATGATAAGCAGACCTCTGAGAGCATTATATAACTCCTCCAAACCGCCTGAGCTCACTGTTAACATCAAATTACCCCTCTGGTTAGGCTGACATAACCCCATAAGGTCATCTACAACTGTAGAGTAAGAGAATCTAAAAATGAGGACATTACAATTTGGGAAGAGACAAATGAATGGAATCTGTTTACAAGAGGCTAATTGCTTTTCCACGTACTGAGTTTACAATGCAGCCAGTGTACAAAAAGCCCCCACATTCAAGTTGAATAAAGGCTCTACTGTTTGTACACGTGTCCGAAAAATCACTGAGAATTGATGATTTTCTGTATTTTTCTGATCTATTCTGCCTGCTTACCAATAATTTGCCAAATCATTCCAATTTTTTCCCGAGTTTCTGATTTGTTGACCCCCACTGCATTATTCCTGAGTCCGATTTTTTCCACTTTGAGTTTTATTGCCTTCTGAAATTTCTTTTTTAATGTTGCAGCTGGGATATCTTTGGTCTTGTCAATTTTGTAAATTATTTTGCCTGTTCAAGACCATAGACATGTATAGATGTTCTTTTTTGAACATGACTAACAGAACTGGTCTCTATCATTATGAAAACCAGGAAAGACAGCCTTCCATATGCACATGCATCATTGATTGTTTCATTGTGAGGCTTGGGAGAACATATCACATGCATCATTGATTGTTTCATTGTGAGGCTTGAGAGACCATATCTGGATGCTTCCTTTTATAAATAGAAGAAGCTCCAGCCTTCTGTAGCTTTGTGGCTAAAAGGGGACAGTGTTAATATGCAGTGGTTCTAGAGAAAATATTTTCTTTGATTTATGTGAAATGGAATCAGTGTGTGAGGAAATTCTTAATTACTTGCCAAACATAACATCACTCAATTTGGCTTCTTGGATTCTTCTACTTTAATATTATCATTTCATGCATCAGGAACTCCTAGCTGTGTGCCACTAATTTGATTTGAATACTAGACTAATAGATACAATTTATGTTCTTAAATGAATTTACAATTTGTTTATTGCTGCAGGTCTGCTGAAGGCTTAAAATATATTGGGAATTCTGAGGCATCAATGTCTTACTTGGATAACTGTAATGAGGCTATAAGACCAGGTTCTGAAAATGGATCTCTGCATCAAGGACGAAGGGGCTCCGCTGGACCAGTCAGAGATCTGATGTTGCTGAAGACATTCCGGAAGATGCACGTGCCATTTACTCAGGTCTTATAGCACTAACCATGCTGAAGAGGTTAAATGTTGGAGCTTCAGAGCATAGACAGATAACCTTTTGAACATAAGTTTCAATGTGTATAGGCCATAATAAATAACAACTATTTCGTATCTTCTTATCATGTCAACATTATGCAGTAGACTTAAAAATTTCACTCTGGTTACTGCAGGATATACCAATAATGACACAGGATATGCATGAAGAACGGCAGCAGGCAATTGAAGCTCTCAGTGACTCCCTTGATGTAAGTGAGCTTTTCACTTGTAAGATGCTTCTGTATTTGTTTCATCTAACAGATTCTTATGTGAGCAGAAGCAAGTATAAACCTTACATTTTGAATATGATCATGGGCTAAGAGAAAACAGAATAAGGTTAAATGTTTTGGCATCTTTATACAGATACTATATTTCACATTTTGGCCTGAGAGGATATTAATACATGAGAACTTGTTTTCTTTGCTTAGTTCTCTATATGTCATGATCCATATTGTCCGTCTTAATGGTTTTGTTGAAGTGACTTTCACAATCTATAATCTATTTGTAAAAAACTGGTTTTGTGGCTTGCATGTACCTTGCTTCCAAATCTTTGCAGGCCAATTTGGCTAGATATTTTGGTCAGCAAACTGTGAAGCTAACTTAAAGTAGTATTTGGGTTTATTTTCCAGGGGGCAATTTTATTGACACTACTTAATTCGAGCAATAAATGTAAATTTTTTCTTTAATTTCTGTCATATGGGGTTTATCATTCCCATGGAAGGTATGGATGTGGGCATGATGGAGGCAATGCATGGCACTATTTTACTTAAAATTGGAAATGCCACGTGTTGGTGAGTGAACCCTTTGCAATACCCATATGCAATTTTCAGATCAAGTTTCATGAGTGGTTAATGTTACGGCACAAACCAGCACCTTTGCTCAAAGTCCCAAATATGGGTGCTAGCCTTGTGGAACTAGGAGGTTGGCCATTGTCACCTCGCCAACTCTCCTTTACACTTTGGGCTAGGGTAAATGGAATCCAAACCAAGGGGGGCTTTCCTATGGGTTACTAAGCTTAATGTGTGTAGTGGATAGTGGGAGTACGAGAAAGCTTAGCAACATACATATAGATGGAGAGATTAAAATGGAATTTAGATGGTTGGGAGTGGTGGATAAAAGGGAGATCAGTGCCCTTGATTGTTTCGACAATGGGGTCATGTAAGTAATCTTAGAGGGAGGTTCTAAAGGAAGATTAGGTGGCATCCTACAATCAATTGATAAACAAACTACAAAACTGATTTGGTTGTTTGATTTACAAGTGATACGGTGGAGAGGGGCTATAACAGATCCACTGCTCAAAGCAAATTTCAAAGGTGGCTGTTATCCCCTATCCTAGGGATAACTAAGGAGATCATGTCTCGAGGCCCACAGGTCCTAGACATGGAGTGCCGAGAGCCAGATGACTTGAGCATGGCCCCAGAGGGCCCCTCTTTTCTTGAGTGCAACCCATCTATCAGCAACAACAACATCCATCCCACCAGCCCGGTCCTGAAGTAGCAGTAAGTCTAGCTGCATGAGGTAATGAGTCCGGGTATCCTGGTATGTGTCACTTTGATTATTGAAGCACTTGAATATGTTGCACCGAATTCTCCTTCATTTCATAACGTTTGCTTGGAAATTATGCTCTTTAACCTGTTCATACCTGGAAGGGTGACATGATGCCCTAGCAAGTTGATCTCCCTTTAGGATGGGTTGCCACTGGGTGGTTCTATGAAAGGTCATCGTCCATTCCCTCCATACTTACCACTTTCCATCTTTAGTCCTCTCATTTTCCTTTACCTTTGTTCGGCCATTGGGTTTACCACACTATGAAGGGTTGTACCTTGCCTTGTGGGAAGAAGGGGCTAAAGGCCCAGGGGGTAAAAACAACTGGCAAGAGTTAAAATCCCAATTGAAACCTTTGAGATGCTTCGACCAGGGATTTCCGAGAAAGCAGTAAAAAGCTTTTCAGTAAGAAAAGGGGACCCATAAGATAAATAAACACTGAAGGTATTAGTTGGTGGATGGGAGGTCTCATCATGAGTCGGCCTATTATGACCATGAGCATGTAGCGGTATGACATTACCATCTATCTGGTCACCAAACTAGGGTAGTGGCTCTTGGTGGCATAGCCAAGAGAAAGGGGGTCTCATCACGAGCCAACCTTCTCATCTCCGTGAAATGCTTGTGGATAACTCTGTCACCTCTGGTCACCAAGCCAGGACAGTGTCCCTCAACTCTTCCCTTGAAGCATAAAAAAAAAGATCAAAAGCAATAAAGCCAAGAATAAAAGACAATGAATGGGTTAGGAAACAATGGCATCCATGACAAGGTGCAACTCGCCCTCTACAAAGGCACCCACTGGTAAGATCTACATTTCCTTGTTATCACTACACCCCATGCCCAAACACTTACCCCACACCACCTCACATGCACTTACATGACCTAGACTGGTTCTCACTAGGGAAATGCCCCAAACGTAAGGAGGATTAGCCCAATAGGACACCCTGAGACCTTCTCCAAACTTGACTTATTAAATTGCATAACGTCTTTGAGCATTTGTCTGGGTAAAGGGGGGTTTGATGCACATATTTGGGTAATTTGATTATTGGATGTGATTTACATGTTATGATCCTTGTGACTTATGAACCCTTGGAGGGCGTACTTGTTGTTGCTGCAGGACCTTGTCCGATGGATAGGTACACATGGGGGAATGATTAGCCCGGACCTTCATGGGGCTAAAAGCCCACAAATGGATGTTGTGACCCCAACCAGGGGTAGGAAGACATCAAAGACTTGCACCAACAGTGTTGAAAAAGTCGTCGAAAAATTGGCCCATAAAAATCGCGACTTTTTCATAAAAGTCATGGCCAATTAGTGGAAGCCGTCCTCATAAAGAAGATTTTTTGAGTTTTTTTTGTCATTTTTGTTTGTTGTTGTTGGAGAAGGAAGGAGAAGGGCTTGACTCGGTCAAGTAGGTACTAGACCCCACCAACATGCAAGATTGATTTTCTTTTAAAAGGGTTTGACGAAAAACGCTGGCAATTAATGGTTTACTTAAATGTTTATCTTTCCTTTTTATCCTTTTACTTAAATTTTTAACATTACCATTAATTGTTTCAGGATGTTTGAGAGTGGTTCCAACCTCATCGGACTTGATATGGAGAAAGTAGAATTTCATATCCCATTCAAAATCTAGTAGACTTAACAGTTTTCAGTATTTCAGGATTGGTAGGATTGCAACATTTTCATTGGATTATATCATGTATGAGGGTATGGGATTGACATTTAATCAAGAGCACCAAGCCCTTTATGTACCTTGATGTTGGTGGTATTGATTGTTGAACTCCTCTAACATGGCCTTAGCAGAAATGTACCTTTCACTCAAACCAAAATCATTCATTAGGGATGTTAAGCTTTTTCTACCATATTATAAGGCTTCAATTAGGTGGTTTCATCAAAATTGGGAGGTATTCACTGATGTCTCTAGAGGATCAAGGTACAGGCAAAAATTGATACTAATGATGAGGATCCGAATATAAGCAATGGTGGAACATTGCTTGTCATTTAAATGTTCTTGCTCATTTATTCATAATGCTTTCCTTCAAAGTTTCAATAATTTTTTGGAATCATGGTTTGGAATTTTTTAAAATATAATTTTTTCATTAAAATTTAAATATTTTATGTAATATTTAGTAAACCAAGTCATTGAAATAAGATCGGTTCGAGTCAATTTGAGTTGGAGTTGGAGTTGGATTTGGAGTTGACCATCGATCGATTCCGAGGGTGAGTCCAAGTTTTAAAACATTGCATTGTACATCTACCTGATAATGATGATATACATTTATATATGTGAGGTCATTTTGTATTGGTTCTCCACTTTTGAGTCCTTGATTGGACAACTATCAGGGTTGAGGATTCAGTATCGACTTTGATGTATCATCTTTTATTTGGCATCCATTACATCATATATATCAGTGCTTTCTCCATATTTATGTGCCAATGTGTTTATCTGATGTTGTTGTTGCTTTATATGTTTAAAATTTTGAAGAAAATGAATATATTTTGTAATTTTTAATGTTTGTCGTGGTTTTCCGATTTTTTGCCGACTTTTTCCGATTTTTCCCGAAACTATGTTTTCTGGACCCTCACCAACTTTTTCAATAGTGTGCACCAAGAAGAAAGAAGGACGTTGCACCAGAGACACCCTGACAAACCTAGACTCAGGGGGATCTTACTCTTCCACCTGGACGTTGACCTTTGAGAGCCCATGACATCACCTTTGTGACCCTAGACGTCATCCAAAGTCAGGGTTTGCACCTTGAGGTCAGTTGTGAGCTGATTGGCACGTGTGGGCATCATCCAGGGCCTTTGGAGGCCAAACATCTTCTTTTTGGAGCCCAACGCTTCACCCTAGGGGCTCAACGTCATCCTAGAAGGGCATGATGTCACCCTTGGAGATGATTTCAGGGGTTAATTACTTTTATTTATGTAAAAACTGGATTTTTGATGTAATTTGGCCAGGTTGGCTTTTTTATGACCTAAAATTAATTAAGGGTCATTGATATTGTATAAATAGAGAGAAATTACTCTCATTTTTCATCATCACTCATCACACACTAAGCGTGATCTGAAATTTGCGCCCTTTTTGGGAGTTATTGTCTGAAATTGGGAGACTCACTTGTCTTGGAGGCTAAAATTTGCAACTAGGATTATTTCTTGGTGAAGTTACTTGGCAATCTAGGGTTTTATTGCTTGATTATTCTTGGTGAAGTAAGTAAATCTGCAATTCTTCATTTCGTTTGAATGGTTATGTTATATTTACTTATTCATGTTAAAGATTATGAAATTGCTTGCTTGACAAACCCTAGGAGTAAAAGAACTTAAGTTACTACTTCTTTGCTCTTCATTTGCTAGACTTTGCTAAGGTGATTTAACTTAGATAAACTTCTAAAGCACTAAATACTAGCTCTTTAGAAGCCATTGTCTAGTTATTGTTTCCCTAAATACTTTTCATAAAGTCTAAGGAAGGAAGATTTGCTAGGGCTTAAAATTGCTTACTCTCTAGTGAACCTGTATTTAGGGTTTGGATGTTTGAAGCCTTGAAGTGCCAACACCTCCTCTATCCATCTCTTCACCTTAGACAAGTATAATCATTTTGTGATTGCTTCCAAGAGAAAACCATCACCTATGGATTCCATTACCTCTTAAAGGCACTAGTCCACTTGCTTTAGTGAATGATTGATCAAACAAACACTTAAACCTTTTTCCTTGAAGTTTTTACTAACTTTTACTAACCCTAAACTAGACTAATTCCTTATCTAACTTGCTGCTGTTGCAAATCTTTGCTACAGCCATACAAATTCATGCTAATTTGCTGCATTTATTTACATAACTTGCACCCAGCTCATTCAGAAAATGCTTGTGACAATTGCCAATTGATCTACTAGATAAATGCTAAGTTTGCATGGTGTTTCCTTGCAATTTTGAGCACTAGAGTTTGCTGCTGTTACAAAAGATTGCTACAGCCATCTAACTGCAGCAAATTCTTTGCAAAAGTGACATATAATGCTAGCTAGACATTGCCAAATTTGCTTGTGACAACTTATTATCATTCTGCTAGGTTAAAGTTACACTTTATTGTTTTTTTCAAGCAATTTCAATGCATTTTCTTTGTGTCTGTTACAAAATATTTATTGCTATTGTAAACTATTACATCGCTGCAAATCTATATCATCTAGCTCGTTTTTCAAAGGTTCATGGTCTTATGAAGCACTAACATTATTTGGTACTTGAAAATGGCTATATTTTTCCTTTGTTGTCTTGTTCTGGGCAGGTACACTATATATTCACTTTGCTTCATCTCATAAAGACCTAGAGAACCTTTTTGACTTGAGTGACCAATGAGAGGGGGATTTTCTTGCATCCTTTCGTTAGTCTTATCATCCCTTTAGGTCACTGGGGACGTCTTATCATCCTTGCCTTAGTACAGATTGTGCGATAATAGTGGCCTCTACCACAAAATATCTACAGACACACATAATCAAGTGATATAGGATGTGTGATGTTTCCATCCTGAAAGTGAAGGATACAAAAGGGATGTAAGAGGGAGGAAAACCATTACCCTAGCCCTTACGAATTAAGATGAAGCACCTTTTCTTGGCCATCGACTTGCCTTTTACATCTATACGCCTGCAAACAAATTCCCAATTATAGAACAAAGAACTAATAGCCTTTGATAAGAAATCACTTATACAAAACAAATTAAAAAATATTCCAATAGCTTAGAGCTTCTTTTATTTACCAGAGATCCTTCTCCAATACAATCCATCTTGCAAATGGAGAGAGCAAACCGTTATATAGGTTTGAGCTCTAACTCCTTCATGCAATAAAATATGATTAAATCTCCTAGATCCACTTTTTCCTCCAAGGAATACAAATAAAATAAGACTCTTAACAACTTATTTGCCAAAGATAGCAAGAAGTTTGTTGAGATCTCAACTTCTTATGATAAAATATTCTAGAAAAATAAAAATAGCATTATCTCCACCAACTAACTCCAATCACTAGCTCGACAATAAATAAAAAAAATGGAGTTAGCTATAACAATCTCCCAAAATAATAAGTGGTAATAACCTTCTCAACTAATTTCCCAAAATTAGCCACCTCCTAAAATGGTTACTTTGACTTTGTCCTCCAAGTGTCCATACACCCTCTTCTAATGAAATGTCATTCTTTTTTTTAATGTGTGCATAAGAAAATTGCTTAAAAAAAGGTGGTTAGATGCACCCATTATATGGCCATCATAATGCTCGATGAAGTGTATGTAAACCGGAATGGACCAAACTGGCTCGACCCCACATGAAAAACAACTTGCATCAACCTCCTCTTTAACGACTTTGACTCACTTGATTTATAATTGGCCCCATTGTAATGTTCCCAAACAAATTTGCTTGGAACATTTTAGGTTTTAGTGTTTTCTGGTTGTGTTTTTTCTTCAAACAGTTTGCATGCAGAATGCTTATGGTGTAGTTTATGGTCTGATTATGTTTGTTTTTGCTGCCAATGATAGCATATGACAATCTAATAGGGTAATAACAACACTTCAGCAAAAACCCATGAAGAAAAATACAAGAGAATAGCCACAAAGGAGATCTGACCTTTACTTATATAAGTAAGTGGTTCTTACAGGGAATATTCAGATCTGGTAATACATTGATCAGATTAATACTTGGCTGTAGATGGCACCCAATGGCAAGATATGCAGCTCCAAACTCCTACCAAACACTTTCCAAATACTTCCTAGGCTGCAAGAAGAAGATCTTATAGATCTAGCAATGTCCCTTGTTGAATACCAAGATTCCTTTGCTGAAATTGCACCCTTGTTGGCTGTAGATTCCCAAAGTAAATAGCTCTCTTCAGATTTGGCTCCCAAGCTCCAAAGAAAGGCTGCCAGATTGTAGTATAGGCGTTGTTGAACACATATGAGAAGTCTCCTTTGCTGTAGGTGGGAAATGAGGCTCCAAAACAATGGGTCCCTCCATTTCTTGCTGAGAAGCCTTTTATTGCTTTCTCGGGGATCCCTGGGTGAAGCATCTGAAGGTTTTGTTCTTTTGGATTTTATCTTTTGCCAGCTACTTTTACCCTCTGGGCCTTTAGCCCCTTCTTCCCACAAGGCATGGTACAACTCTTTGCTAGCTTGGCAAACCCAATGCCTGAACCAATGTAGGGGATGGATGAGAGGGAAAATGATGAAAAGTGATAAGTATGGTGGGAATGGACGATGACCTTTCATGAACCCACCCAGTTGCAACTCAAATCCCAAGGGAACGAACTTGCTAGGGCATCCTATCATTCCCCCCAGGTGTGGACAAGTGGAAAGACATAAAGTCCAAGCACACGTCATGAAGCAAAAAGAGTTAAATGCACATATTCAAATGTTTTGAGATTTAGAGTGACACATACCATGATACCCAGACTCATTACCTCTTGGAGCAAGACCCACTGTTGCTGAAGAACCAGGCCGATGGGATGGATGTTGCTATTGTTGACAGGATTGAGGCATTGAAGAAGAAAGATGGGCCCTCCAGGGCCAGGCTCAAGTCAATATGGTTCTCGGTACTCCATGTCTAGGACATGTGGGCCTCGAGACATATTCTCCTTAGTTATCCCTAGGCTAGGGGATAACATGCTCATAAGTCACAGGGATCATAACAATGTCAATCACATCCAATAATCAAATTACCCAAACATGTGCATCAAACCTCCCTTTACCCAAACAAATGCTCATAGACGTTATGCAGTTTAACAAGTCAGGTTTGGAGAGGGTCTCATGATGCCCTATTGGGCTAATCCTCCTCAAATTTGGGGTGTTTCCCAGGTGAAGACCAATCTAGGTCATGTAAGTGTGTGAAATGGTGTAGGGGGAATGTTTGGGTAGAGGGTGCAGTGATAACAGGGAAATGTAGGTCTTGCCTATGGGTGCCTCTGTAGAGGGCGAGTTGCACCTTGTCATGGATGCCATTGTTCCCTAGGCCATTCAATGCCTTTTATTCTTTGTCTTATTGCTTTTTCTTTTCAAGAGCTAGGGGACACTGTCCTGGTGTGGTGACCAGTGGTGACAACGTTACCCACAAGCACTTCATGAAAATGAGAAGGTTGGCTCGTGATGAGACCCCCTTTCTCTTGGCTATGCCACCAAGAGCAACTACCTTGGTTTGTTGACCAGATAAATGGTAGTGTCATATCGTTACATGCCCATGGACCTAATAGGCCGACTCATGATGAGACCTCCCATCCACCAACTAGATCTTGAGTTTTATTTTATCTTACTGGTTCCCTTTTCTTTCTGAGGAGCCTTTTATTGTTTTTTCGGGAACCCCTGGTGAAGCATCTCAAAGGTTTTATTTTGGCTTTTAACTCTTGCCAACTACTTTTACCCTCTGGGCCTTTAGCCCCTTCTTCCCACAACGCAAGGTACAACCCTTCTTAGTGTGGCAAACCCAATGTCCGAACCAAGGTAGGGGAAGATGAGAGGGATAATGATGAAAAATGGTAAGTATGGAAGGAATGGATGATGACCTTTCATAGACCCACCCAGTGGCATCTCATCCTAAAGGGAACCAACTTACTAGGACATTCTGTCACCCCCTGTTGCCGTCCTTATACAGACTTGCTAACATGGACTAAGTCCAATCCACTTAGTGTGTCCTTGGATGCACATGCCTAAGTTCAAGCCCACTGTCATCTCAACTTGAACTTCTTCCGTCTAGGCTTACTCCTAGGGAAACCAAGGGGGGTAGACCCTAGTTACTATGTGAGTGATTAAAGATTAATTCTAGGAGTCGATTTTAATTGGTTAAAGGTTTGGGGGAATCTAGCCTATATGAGAGGCAAACAATGCAAAGTGCAAATTTCAATGAAAGGCAGGCCCTATTCCTAAGACAACTAAGACTAGTGCCTAAGGTTGGGAAAAGGGGTCAACTAAAGTTACAAAAAGGTTAGAAAGAAAGATTTTACAAAGTTTACAACTAGATACAAAAGAATTACTTTACAAAACAATTGAATTAGATGCTAACAAAATAAGAATGTAAAGAATAGCTAAAAGTTACAACAATATACAACTATGATCAAAGAAAGGAAACAAGCACTAACTAAACCAGTGTTACAAAAATTGTATCAGTGAAAAAATCGCCGGGGGTCCAGAAAACATTGTTTCGTATTTATCGCCAAAACATCGGCAAACATCGACAATATATCGACAAACTTAAAAAAATACAAAAATATTCATCTTTTTAAAATTTTTGAAACATTTAAAGTAATAATGGCATCAAATAGACAGATTGCCACATGAATATGGAAAGAAAATTGATATATAAGATATATAAGACGTCTAATGATACATCACACATAAAAAATGAATCATGTCCTGAATCTCGATTCTCGAGTCATCAAAATGAAAAAATATAATAAGTGTATCTCATGAGTCATCTACAATGAAATCACGTAAATACTAAATAAACTATCGATTCCCTCTACCCCTTTTACGGGCAAGGGTAATTGCTGCAGCAAGAGATTTTCCTTTATGATGCAACCTCCCTACTCCCCCGTAGGGCTACACGACCTCCTGGTCAAGGATCTCTGATTCTTATGTTAAGTGACTCTCTGAAACCTTAATGGTTCCCTTCTGTATCTAAACACATGCCCTTTCAGTGCCTTGGTGCAGGTTTGATAGCACCCGCGACCTTCCCTTTCGCTCTTTTGCGAAATCTCAGAGTACTGAGCGTTAACTCTTTTTCTGATAAGCCCCCTCTTGATATGACCTTAGGCGGTGGCCTCTCGTGACCATGCGATTGCGGGCACGACCAATAGCGGTTTGGGATCAAACTGCTTTTCGACCTGCAATTGTCCTCGAACCTCCACGTGTCCTCTTGGCGAAACCACGGTATGGATTGTGACCCGCCCTCAATGTTTTAAAGTTCGCGTGCTTTTCCTGTCCCCGCAATGTTACGGGACTGTCGATCTCCCGATCTCAACGGTGCTGTCTGAATTGATGGTTCAAATATGCGCCTTTCAAATCTATGGACGAGATTTGTCCCTCTTAAATCAACGACTGCGATCTCCTTCGCAATTCCGGACTTCGGACTTTTGAAATCTCAAACCTCACTTTCCT
Organism: Picea engelmannii; assembly: GCA_009831015.1. NCBI lineage: Eukaryota > Viridiplantae > Streptophyta > Pinopsida > Pinales > Pinaceae > Picea > Picea engelmannii. Next base: position 115,809 of record ML821484.1, read on the forward strand.
CCGTACGTTAATCTTATGGAGTTGACGATCTGCGGACACCTATCCTCTAATCAACGGTCCTGTCTTCACTTCGAGTGATTGACCCTTTAACTCGGATCAATGGTCCCGCGACCCTCTTCTCGATCAACGATCGAAATCTCCTCCGAGTCTTCGGACTTCTGAGATCTCAAATCTCAAACTTCACCCTTCTTCCCAATGCCTTTTATCCGAAGGCTATAATCCATTGACGTGTGTCCTGCTGATTTGACGATCGAGGATTACTTCGGGTCTTTACCCGGAGTGCATGGATTTATGCCACGTCTCTCTTATATCCGACGGCTACGAATCAGTTCGGGACTTTACCCGGAGTCCACGGATTCACGCCACGTCTCCTCTAGATCTGGTGGTCCAGATTTACTTTGGATCTTCGGGATTCGACAATCTCAGATCTCAACTGAAACCCCGCTACACTTTACCCGGAGCTCGCGATCTGTTGACAAGTATCCCCTTGTAGATCGACGACTCTCGGCTCTTCGGCTATTCGGGCTTCAGATGTTTCAACCTTTCACCTTTACCTTCCTCTAGATCTCACGACCCGCCGACACGTACTCTTCTGGATCTAACGGTCCAGATTTTCTTCGGGTCTCTGGCTCTTCGCGCTTCGGGAATCTCAAGTTTCAAGCTTGCCTCCTCTTGAGCTTACGATATCTGATGGCTTAGATTCACTTGGTCGATTCGACGCTTGAGGTTCACTTCAGACGATTCGATGGCTCAGGTTCGCTTCGGATGATCGAACGACTGAGATTTCACTTCGGCTTTCCGACTCTTCGGGCTTTGGAAATCTCAAGTCTCAAACCTTGATAGGTTCTCTCTCCTGTGCGTGCGAAGCATTAAGGCTCGTGCACCTTACACAGATCAGACGACTGTTGATCCTTTGCTCTATGATCCAACGACCACTATCACTCCTCCTCCCGAGCTTCTGATTTCTTCCGACTTAGAAGATTTATCAGTCTTCAAAGGCTTCAAACCTTTGCTCCTCCTACGAGTCCGACTCTTGGATCTCGTCAACACTTCTGAAAAGTGTTATCCCTTCTGAGCTTGATCCTTAAAGGATTCCAACTTCCCACGCACTCCTTGCGTTCTCGGGATTTCGATAACTCAGATCAAAGGATTTCTTGAAAATAAATTCTTCTCGCCCACCTGGCGTTCCTTTGTTCAGGTTCTTCGATGCTTGGTCGCTTTTTGACGCTTTGGACTCCTTGTACTGGTCTAAGTTTCTTTGGTTCTCTCTGAACTCCTCTGAGTCAATCTGAGACTCAATCGACACACTCCTTGCGTTCGAGATGCACACCTTGCATACGAGTTTTAGAAGGGAAACAATTGAAACTTATCTAGTTTCGTCACAAACTCATATGAACAACTCTTGAACAATCACACATGAACGAAATGAAATAAATGACATACACAAAATATAACATTCATTCATTCACACATCAAATGAACACAGTCCAAGGATTTGGGACAATTCTATCTGTTCTATTCATTCATGAAAACAAATTACATAATATTGCAGTTCTTTCCTGCGTCTTTCTTCTACTCTACTTTGTTCTACTGATCTCTATCTCTATCTCATGATCTCATAATCTAATAAAAAAAACTCATCTCTATACAAAAAGATCTCTCTTTTTTACAAAAGAGGGCTCTATGAGCTTATCCTCTCCATCGCCTTAGTGCCATCAACATTTCTGTTAAGACACCTTAACCGTATGACTCATTACATTGAACATAGATCCAGACCTGACATAGATCTAGACTTGCTTATAGTCGATTATTTCGATGAGCCCATCCACACTTGTCCAAAGGCATGGCTTTGGCATTTATCGACCTTACACATAAATTAACTTAATTTTATAATTCGAATTTTGAAAACGAGAGGGTCGATGCCTCTCCCTATCTCCAAATGAGTGCTGATTTGTTAACGCATCTCTCGAGTAGGAAAGATGCAATCTTCGTGACTGTCTTCTGGCAACCATTGTGACTGTCTTCTGGAAACCATCTTTTGGTTTTGGATTGTCCAACCAATCCTCCAACATCTTCTGCTCTTGTTCCCATTGAGTGAGAAATTCATCTGAATTCTCCACTTTTTCTGCTGGGGTAGACATCAATGTCTGTTCTTTCTCCTCTTTGATAGTCTTTGCTGGCTATCCTTTTGTTGCTGCTCCTGCAACACATGTTCTAGCCCCAATTGGGCTACTTGGTAGGAATATCTCAATTCCTCCAATGATCAAAATACTCCTCTGATCCACCTCTACCATCTCTCCTTGCGGATATGAACTCTCAACTGAGTTCATGAGACTTTCAAACAGTCTCCTCTCACTTCCCTTGCCCACCTGGCAATCTGAACTTTCATTACTGCTCCTCTGGTAGTATATGAGACCTCCCACTGATCTCTTTCCATTGCCCACCTGGCAACTTGAAAGTCCATTTCTGCCCTCTTGGCAGTTTATGAAATCCTCTGCTAATCTCATATCATTGCCCACCTGACAATCTAATAGCTCACTGCTGCCCTTCTGGCAGTCTTTGAGATCATCCACTGATCTCTTATCCTCATTATCACTGAGACTCTTCCCAGTTTTTGGCTCACAGATGTGAACCACTTCCTCCTCTGTATCACTGAGGTTTTTAGCATGCCTTAGCCACCTTTTCAACATTTGTTGCTGCCTTCTAGACATCAACTTCTGGACATGCCATTTTACTTTCCTCTTCAAAGGCCATTCGTATGTCCAGTGTACCTTTGCATCCTGCTGCATCTTCAATGCTAGCCTCTCCATCTTTTCTGTTATTTCTGTGAGCTCTTTATCTATCTCAACTTTGTTTTTTTGTTGTTGGTCCTTGCCCTGACCACCCATATGGCCTTCAATAGCTATTTTCCACCCTCTGTTTTCAGCTCATCTAGCTTTCTACCATTTACTGCACACCTTGCTAGAAATCACACACAGAGCATCAGTACTCCGTCTCCTTCTCACCTGCTATCTATAGACAAACTTTAGCTTCTGATATCATTCAACGTTATCATATTATCTTCTTCACCTCCTCGCTTCTTTGCCTGCTGTCTACAAGCAAAATATCAGCTCTGATACCACCTGATGTAGCCCCCCTACTCCCCTGTAGGGCTACACGACCTCCCGGTCAAGGATCTCTGATTCTTGAGTTAAGTGACTCTCTAGAACCTTAATGGTTTCCTTGTGTATCTAAACACATGCCCTTTCGGCGCCTTGGTGCAGGTTTGATAGCACCCGCGACCTTCCCTTTCGCTCTTCTGTGAAATCTCAGAGTACTGAGCGTTAGCTCTTTTTCTGATAAGCCCCCTCTTGATATGACCTTGGGCGGTGGCCTCTCGTGACGCGATTGCGGGCACGACCAATAACAGTTTGGGATCAAATTGCTTTTCGACTCGCAATTCTCCTCGAACCTCCACGTGTCCTTTTGGCGAAACCACAGTATGGATTGCAACCATCCCTCAATGTTTTAAAGTCCGCGTACTTCTTGTCCCCGCAATGTTACGGGACTGTCGATATCCTGATCTTGACGGTACTGTCTGAACTGACGGTTCAGATCTGCGCCTTTCAAATCTACGGACCAGATCTATCCCTCTTAAATCAATGGCTGCGATCTCCTTCGCAATTCCGGACTTCGGACTTTTGAAATCTCAAACATCGCTTTCCTCCGTACATCAATCTTCCGGAGTTGACGATTTGCGAACACCTGTCCTCCAATCAACGATCCTGCCTCACTTCGGGTGTTTGACCCTTCAACTTGGATCAACGGTCTTGCGACCCTCTTCTCGATCAACGGTTGAAATCTCCTCCGGGTCTTCGGACTTCTGAGATCTCAAATCTCAAACTTCACCCTTCTTCCCAATGCCTTTTATTCGAAAGCTATAATCCACTGATGCGTGTCCTATTGATTTGATGATTGAGGATTACTTCGGGTCTTTACCCGGAGTGCATGGATTTATGCCACGTCTCTCTTAGATCCGATGACTACGAATCACTTCGGGACTTTACCCGGAGTCCATGGATTCACATAACATCTCCTCTAGATTTGGCTGTCCATATTTACTTCGGAACTTCTAGATTCGACAATCTCAGATCTCAACTGAAACCTCGCTACACTTTACTCGGAGCTCGCAATCTGTTGACAAGTGTCCCCTTGCATATCGACGACTTTTGGCTCTTTGGCTATTCGAGCTTCGGATGTTTCAACCTTTCACCTTTACCTTCCTCTGGATTTCACGACCCGCTGACATGTACTCTTCTGGATCTAATGGTCCAGATTTGCTTAGGCTCTTCGACTCTTCGCACTTCGAGAATCTCAAGTTTCAAGCTTGCCTCCTTTTGAGCGTACGATATTTGACGGCTCAGATTCACTTGGTCAATCCGACACCTGAGGTTCACTTCGGACAATTCGACGGCTCAGGTCCGCTTCGGATGATCTAACGAATGAGATTTCACTTCGGCTTTTCGGCTCTTTAGGCTTCAGAAATCTCAAGTCTCAAACCTTGATAGGTTCTCTCTCCTGTGCGTGCGAAGCGTTAAGGCTCGTGCACCATAGACAGATCAGACGGCTGTTGATCCTTTGCTCTATGATCCAACGACCACTATCGCTCCTCCTCCCGAGCTTCTGATTTCTTCCGACTTAGAAGATTTATCAGTCTTCAAAGGCTTCAAACCTTTTCTCCTCCTACGAGTTCAACTCTTGGATCTCGTCAACACTTCTGAAAAATGTTATCCCTTCTGAGCTTGATCCTTAAAGGATTCCGACTTCCCACGCACTCCTTGTGTTCTCGGGATTTCGATAACTTAGATTGAAGGATTTCTTGAAAAGAAATTCTTCTCGCCCACCTGTCATTCCTTTGTTCTGGTTCTTCAACGCTTGGTCGCTTCTTGACGCTGTGCACTCCTTGCACCTGGTCTAAGTTTCCTTTGTTCTCTCTGAACTCCTTTGAGTCAATCTGAGACTCAATTGACGCACTCCTTGCGTTCGAGATGCACTCCTTGCATACGAGTTTTAGAAGAGAAACAATTGAAACTTATCTAGTTTCATCACGAACTCATACAATCAACTCTTGAACAATCACATATGAACGAAATGAAATAAACGACATACACAGAATATAGCATTCATTCATTCACACATCAATTGAACATAGTGCAAGGATTCGAGAGAATTCTATTTTTTCTATTCATTCATGAAAACAAATTACATAATATTGCAGTTCTTTCCTGCGTCTTTCTTCTACTCTACTCTGTTCTACTGATCTCTATCTCTATCTCATGATCTCCTAATCTAATAAAAAAAACTCATCTCTATACAAAAAGATCTCTCTTTTTTACAAAAGAGAGGTCTATGAGCTTATCCTCTCCACCGCCTTAGTGCCATCAACATTTCCGTTAAGACACCTTAACCCTATGACTCATTACATTGAACAGAGATCTAGACCTGACACGGATCTAGACCTGCTTACAATCAATTATTTCGATGAACCCATCCACCCTTGTCCAAAGGCATGGCTTTGACATTTATCGACCTTACACATAAATTAACTTAATTTTATAATTCGAATTTTGAAAACGAGAGGGTCGGTGCCTCTCCCTATCTCCAAATGCGTGCTGACGTGTTGATTTGTTAACGCATCTGTCGAGTCGGAAAGATGCTCTTGCATCACTTTAGCACTAGGAGTAGGTGCTCTGGAGGCATGTGCGCCTTGTACTGGAGTCAAACGTCCTCTAGAAGAACTAGAAGATCCTCGAGACCGATGTACCCTAGAAGAAGGTAGAGGAGGTAGACTGCTAGTGCTACCACTGGGCCTATCTCCTTCTGACTGTGACTGTGGCTCTGCTGGTGGCACACTTGCAGACTCGGTGTGAAACTGAATATCCTCTAGAACATCTCGATCCAAGTCCTCAGAGATACCATGATCATCACCACTATCCTCTAGCCAATCAAGGGTGGTCTCAGTGACAGGTTCCTCAACCTTCACCCTCCATGTAGCAGTGGTGTCAATCCCATCCAATGAAATGGCCTTCACATCAATTTTTCTCTCAAGCTGCTTCACCCACAACCTGAGATTGTAGTAGACGTAGACCAAATCATGAAGGCGTGGGGTATCCAACTTGTAAGAGGATCATAAATTAATTTATTAGAATGTAAAGGAGCATAAAATTTAAATGACAATTTAATAATTTATAATTTTATAATGAATTTAAAATTTCATTTGAAATTCTCTAATCTGTTGCGCTTTTTGGCGTGTATTTTTTCAAATACACTTCAGTTGCGCTCACAACCAGAAGAGTTACATGTCTGACTAAGCACTTGAATTGCCATCTTCTGTAGAATATGTACCTTTGCACCATAGTTTTGCCACCAAGTATCTACAACGAATTAGAGAAAGTTGAAACATAAGAGAATACAAATTGAAATTTGAAAAATGAATTTTCAAACTTAAAAGTGAAAACAAGGTGAAACTTACTTGGCATTATGTTCTTCCTGTCATTTATGGTGCACACCTCATTCACCGCATCCCAAAAGCTCTCCTTGTATGCAAGTAGCCTCATAATGGCTTGCCTCTCTTGTTTATTGCTAAATGATAAAGCACGGCACTCAGATGAAAGGAACATTGCCTGCAATTCCCACCTAGAATTCAAAAGAGACTGAAGAGAAATAAAACTCATACAAAGCATGTGATGGTAGGACGCACAAACTCTTTGTCATCTGTAAATTCTCTCATCAAGCTAAGTACAAAAGCATGATTGTATATGAATTTTGTGATGCTCCTCGCTGAATCAATAACATCCTTGATCTAATCAATCTTTCCCTTATCCTCTAACATAAAGTCAAGGCAATGAGCGACACAAGGAGTCCAAAACAATGTAGGATACCTGGACATAAGCATCCTACCAATAGCCACATAATTTGCAGCAGTGTTCGTTATGACTTGGACAACATGCTGTGGACATACCTCTTGGATGAACCCATCCAACAAGTCACAAAGTAATGCTGCATCCTTGACATGTGCAGATGCATCCACATATTTCATAAACATTGTCCCCCCGGGACAATGAACCAAGAAATTGAGAAGGGTCCTACCCTTCCCATCAGTCCAACCATCTAACATCACCGTGCATCTTATGAATTGCCATGAATCTCGAAGCTCCTACAACCTCTAAGTGCAATCAACCTTTTCGTTTTGAAGGATGGGTCCTCTCAACTCCTCATATGTGGGGGGCTTATACCTCGGGCCAACAATACTAACAACCTCAAACATGGACACATAGAATGGGTTCCTGGCAAAAATTGAATGGAATATCACTCCATAAAAGGCATCTACCCACAAGTTTGTCCGCGTTTTTTTTTTTTTTCAANGATAGACGCTTGTGCACCGGGTGTGGATCTTGGCATAAACCATGGTGATGTTGCTGAAGGAATTACAAACTGTGAGGAGTGGATTTCACTAGACTCCACTCCCATTGCCCCAAGAGTGTGTGTGCTTGTCTTTGACTTGGATCTTGAAGCCATTTCTTTTTTCTTCGCTTCTGCATACTTTTTGTTTTCTGCATACTCTTCAAGTGCTTTTGTGGCCTTCACAACAAGTTCTGTGCTTGAAATGGGACAAATCTCCACCTCATTTCCTGGAATTTTCGCAAGGTGGTATTTTAGCCTGTATACCCCACCACTCTTTTTTTCCCACATAGCTTGCATGAGAGATGTTGTCGATTCCTTGGAGTAGTAGGCTCACCATACTCCCAGAATGGATCCAATGCCTTTGACATCTTTAGTATGGAAAAATATGAACCTAGGGCAAAAAAAATCCTTTTTTAGCATGTGTTATTGATGAAAAAATGGAAATTTAAAAATTAGAGATAAATAAATTATGTATCTAGCATTCAAACTTGGTTTTGAACCCGAAATAGACACATTTTTTAAAACTAATTTACATCGACCTAGGGAAAAAAAATCCCAAAAACGTTTTTGGGCATACATGGCAAGAAAAAAAATCACATAACAGTGGAAAAAATTGGTTTTTGATCCATCAAAAATCTATTTTGAAGATGTAAAACTTATTGCCACTGAAAACCTATGAAAATCTATGGTGGAAAAATGAGAAATAATGGGCAAATTTTTTTACTTACCTCCAAATGCAAAAACTGTGAAATGGGCTAAAAATTCCAATGCCAAATCCACAAATCTGACCCTTGAATCCACAAAATCCCAATGACAAACTCTTCCTTGGCTGGTTGAATGGCTTGGTTCTCCTCCTTGGCTAAATGTAAAAATAAAAGCAAAAAACCCCCTCACGGACCACTTAAACCCGCGGACTTTAGCGCAGGCAAGTTTTTCCCATCGACTCGCGATTTTTTCCGATTTATTGAGCAAATATCGCGATTTTTTCCCAAAACATCGTACGATTTTTTAAGAAAAAATCGTTTTGAAGATGAAATTGCGATTTATCGCGATTTTGGCAATTTTTTCATGATTTTTGTAACAGAGTGAAACTAACTTGACTTGTTTGTGCAGGGAAAAGAAAGATTATTGAAGAAGATCACCACAACACAACAAGCCAACAACCCAAACAATGAAGTGCCTCCACAAGATGCGCAACTTCAAGGGGTTGTCCTCAATGGCACTCAACACAATTACAAACCCAAACAAGAAGTGCCTCCACAAGATGCGCAACTTCAAGGGGTGATTAAAGATAGATGGAAGATCAAATAAAGAACCTTCAATGGGTAAGTGCGCAACTACTAGTTAATTATCCACAATGCTCAATAAAATTGCATGTAAAGTAACTTAAAGTGAAATGATTGCTGAAATTATAGAGCATAAACCATAAAAGATTATGAAATAAACCAAGGTTGAATTAAATAAGTTTTAGGATTGATTAAGTTGATTAAGTGAAAGTGTGAATCCTAAAACTATGTGACTTCCCTAGAACTCTCCCCACTTATACCAAAAGGACTGCTGGGTGCTCAATAAATGAGGCAAACAAGGCCACACCCTAGCTCCATAGGTCAATCAGGGGAACAAAAGTACTTGAACAAGGGGGACACCTAGTGTCGTGAGACCATCTCTGATCTAGCACCCAAGTCTTTTCCTTAAGCCCCTTTTTTGATAGGAAAGTTGGGACAGTTAGAGGTGCTCTAATTAAACTAGATTGATTGAAGGCCTATGGATCTAAGACAAATTGAGCCTTAAATTGATTAAGTTAAGTTAAGTTGGGTTAAGTGCTTGCAATGTAAAGTGATTGAAAAGTAAATTACAAGAAAGTAAAGATGTTTGAATGAACAAGTGCTTGAAAGTAAATGTGAAGTAAATTGCTTGAACTTGAAAAGAGATTAAGTGATTGAACTTGAAAGAAAAGCAAATACTTGGAGAGATAAGAAATGCTTGAAAAACACAAGTAAGTTACTATGCCTCCACGACTTAAACAATGAAAAGAAAAGAGCTTCTAAGATCTAAATATGAACCATAAATACAAGCACTATAAGCAATAAACCACAACTAATATCTAGCCTTACGATATAGGATGGTTGGCTTGGCCAAACTCTTTCGTAGGTATAGACAAACAAATAATGAATGAAATGACTTGAAAAAAAACTAATTCTAGCCACACAACCTTGTCTTAAGGACAAGTGGGGCAAATTAGAAATGAAAAGACAATGCCGAAAATAAAACTAATTAACTAGTCTTACAATGTAGGATGGTTGGCTTGGCCAAACTTTTTCCTAGGTGTAGGCAAATTAGAAATTAAAATTGCAGAAATTTAAGAACTTTTAGAGAAAGCAAGCCCTAGAGACTCTCTTGGGGCTTGCATACAATGGAGGAAAGAAGAAGAAATGTTGGGAATATTTTACCCCAACTTAGGAGGTTAATATTTGACTTGTAGAGGCCCCAAATGGGCTGTAATTCCTCTCAAATGTCACCAATCTGCAAAAAATCAGCAAGCAATAGCTTGCTGGAAATTCTGCAAAAGTGACAACAAAAACTTGTGAATATTTCTATTGTAAAAACCAGAAATTTTCTGTGTAAATTTCAGCAAGTTATAAGCATATAAATGACCTATTTAAGCATGTTAGTATACCAAAATATTATGGAAATGAACAACAATTAGAAACAAAAATTTTAGAGGGTGAATGTGGGTAAAAATACAGATTTCCAGATCTGAAATTATCTATTTAAAACCTAGGTAACCTTGCCAATCTTCAATACTATACTACAAGAAACAATAAGAAGTGAGTAGATCTAGATATTAAATCAAAATACTTTGAAATAACTACCGAGAAGCTCACTAGATCTATGATAATACTATCATAAACCTAAATAAGCAAAATACTTTGCTTAATATTCCTACTATAGATCTCAAAGCTATGCATGCAAACAAAAGAATATAAAATAACAAGATCACCTCATGAAAAGTATGACACCAAGAAGACTGTCAACATCATATGTCCTCCAAAGATTTCCTTTATTAGAGTAGAAGCAAGCTTGAGCAAACACTTTCCACAAGCTTGAGAATAAAGAATGAGAACAAGAAAGAGAGAGAGAGAAGAGTGGGAGAGGAGATATTTTGGCATGGTAACAATAGAGAAAGAATATATGTGTGAAATGAAGGGGGGGAGGCTCTTATTTATACTTGGGAGGCAAGAGTTACCCCTCTTGGATGCTCTCCAAGTGTCCATCAACTAAGAGTCATTGAGCATTTCAAGGGTGGCGGACTTTTAGGGTTTTGAACAAGCTAGGGTTTGGTAGATGAGTGAGGGGGTGAGGTGGTACCTTTTTGACTTTGTCCAACAACAAATTAGACTTTTGGGATAAAACTTAGGGAAATTTTTTTTAATTCTTTGAATTTTTCACTTAGCTTGACTTTCTACTCAAGGGGGGCGCACTTTTCTTAGGGAGATGGTTGGTTTGAAGTGGGGGTTAAATGAGGGGGTTTTCTAAGTTAGGAAAAGTGTTTCTATAACTTAAGGAAAAGGGTTTATGATTATCTCCCACTCTTTCTCTAACCTTTTTGCTTCATTTTTTACAAAAATTGACATTTTGACTTTGTCAATTAAGCAATTAAATTGTCGACTCTAGATTGACTTGGACTCCTCATGGACAATGACTTGGAAAAACTTGTCCAATTGAGTTGAAACTTGGTCTAAGGGTGTAGGGGGTCTCATTCCATTTTTTTTGAGCACAAACACCCCTATCAAAATCCCAAGGACCTAGATTTTACATTTTTTCATAAAAAATAATTAAAATTAACATTAATTGGGTTATTTAAAAAAAAATAAAAAAAATATTTTAGACTCGACGAAATTCTGCAAGACTCTAGGAGATGTCTAGCATGGTCATTTACAATATTCCTAGACACTAGCTACCACAGGGCTCGACCATTAGAACACCTTTCACCACTTTGGAGGATTATTGTTGGTGTGAAAAACTCAAGGGAAATTAATAAGGCTGGTTAGGCCAAATTAATAACATGAGGAAAAAAAACACTCGATGAAAGGGACTCCTCTAATGATAAAGTCCTAAGCAACCAACCTAAACTATGATCCATGCAGACCCATTACATTATTATCCCACACAGGGGAGCGGAAATTCCAATTACAAAAACACGTGTTGAGGCAAAAATTGCCTTGTAGAACCAGTAAATCTTCAAACTAGTAGCACCATCAGGTACATATCATCATGGCACATGTAGTTGACCCCCTAGTTGAAATAGGTGGTCAACACCCCCTAGGTATGAACAAGTTAAAGAGCATAATTTCCAAGAAAACGTTATGAAATAAAGGAGAGTTCAGTGCAACATATTCAAATGCTTCGAAAATCAGAGTGACAGCTACCATGATACCCATACTCATTACCTCGTGGAGCAAGACCCATCGCTACTTCAGGACCAGGCTGGTGGGATGGATGTTGCTATTGTTGATAGATGGAATGCACTGAAGAAAATATGGGCGTTCTGAGGCCAAGCTCAAGTCGTATGGCTCTCGGTACTCCATGTCTAAGACTTGTTGGCCTCGAGACATAATCTCCTTAGTTATCCCTAGGATAGGGGATAAAAGAGACACGGTCAAGAAAGAAAATCAAAGTCCTCCGAATTGATAATGGGGGAGAGTGTGTCAACCATGAGATCCATAATCTTTGTCATGAGGCAGGGATTCACTTGTAGCACATAGTTCCCTATACTCCGCAACAAAATGGAGTTGCTGAGCGGAAAAACAGATCTCTAAAAGAGATGACATCTTGCATGCTACATGCAAAGTCACTTCCACAGAGATTATGGGACGAAGCACTTAATTGTGCAACTTACATCCAAAACATAGCTCCCCATAGATCTGTCAAGGATAAGATCCCCTACGAGGCTTGGAGCACCCTCAAACCGGAAGTGACCCACTTTCGTATTTTTGGTTCACGTGCATGGGCCCAGATTCCCTTTGAAAAGAGGAAGGCACTAGATCCATAGAGCACAGAGTGTATCTTTGTTGGATACCCCGACGATGTGAAGGGATACAGACTTATTGATCTTTCCTCGGACTGGCTCATCATTGAGCGAAGTGTCCAATTCGAGGAAAGTGTCTTGCATGTACCTCAACAGCTGCATGTAGACAACTTTGTTCTTCTTCCTGTCAGAGATGATGAGCATGCACATGCTGACTCTTCTTCTGATGAGAGTTTTGATTCAGAGGATTCAGATGATCCAGATACAGAGTCAGTACAGTTAGATGCGGAGTTGGTGCATGCAGATGCAGATGTAGAGCCAGAGTCGAGGCCCAAGTGGGCTCAGACTACTCTTCAGGATGCAGGGGATCTTGTTGGGGATCCAACTGATACTAGGAGGACTCAATCTGATTGCGAGGAGCCTCCCCTTGCACTCACTGCCATTGAACCATTGCCACCCAAGCATCTTTTCTTGGTTAGTCTTCAGATCCACAGTCTTATGGTGAGGCTGCTGGAAATCCCTTTTGGGAATCTGCCATGCAGGAGTACAACTCTCTCCTCGAGAACCAAACTTGGGATCTGGTTCCCTTTCCTTCTAGAAGGAAACTTGTCAGGTGCAGATGGGTCTATAGGACCAAGAGTGTAGCTGATGGACATATTAGCAGATACAAAGCCAGGCTTGTTTCCAAAGACTTTCAACAAGTGCATGGCATTGACTATGATGAGACCTTCGCTCCAGTAGCGAAGATGGATTCCATACGTTTGGCACTTTCCATTGTGGCAACCAAGGGATGGGAAGTCTATCAGGTGGACGTGAAGAATGCATTTCTTCACGGTGATCTCTCTAAGGAGATCTATATGGAGCAACCCCAGGGATTTATGCATGATTCATCTTTAGTCTATCGACAAAAGAAATCTCTTTATGGCCTCAAGCAGGCTCCGAGGGCATGGTATGCCAAGATGGACTCCTTCTTGCTGTCATAGAACTTTGTACGTTGTAAGTCAGACCCAAATGTTTACATGCTCAAGACGATTGACTCACTTCTACTCCTAGTTCGGTATGTTGATGATTTGTTGATCACCGGTTGCTCGACTTCAACGATTATTGCAGTCAAGAGGATTCTGCATGACAGGTTCTTGATGATGGACATGGGTCCACTACACTTCTTCCTTGGACTCGAGATCAGTCAGGATGCATTGGGCATCAAACTGTCTCAGGTCAAGTATGCACGAGATCTCCTTGAGAGATTTCATATGACACTCTGCAAGTCTGCTCTGACTCCTTTCCTATCAGGAGTCAAACTTGAGGATGGCGGGGACACTCCACTGGTTGACAGCACACTGTACAGACAACTAGTGGGGAGCTTGTTGTATGTCACACACTCTAGACCAGACCTCTCCTATGCAAGAGCTACATTGGAAGAGATGGAAACAAACTCCGAGTTCATGCAAGAGCTGCATGAGCTACATTGGAAGGCTGGAAAGCATATCCTTCGATACGTACAGGGTACCATCACCTTTGGGATTCATTATGCAACAAACTCTACATTGGATCTCATCAGGTTCACTGATTCTAACTAGGCCGACGATAACACTGATCGCAAGTCCACATCTGGTTACTCACTGAGTCTTAGTTCTGGGTCTATCTGTTGGTCGAGCAAGAAGCAGGTTGATATTGCTCTATCTTTAGCCGAGGCAGAGTACAGAGGGGTAGTTAACATAACCATTTAGGCTATGTGGCTATAGCATTTTCTCACTGAGTTGGGAATTCAATTTCATCGACCGATTGTCGTTTGGTGTGACAACCAGAGCACTTTGAAGTTTTGCAGAGATCCAGTTTAGAGGCAGCAGACGAAGCACATCGAGATCCACATGCACTACATCCGGGACTTAGTACACGAGGGGATCATCGACCTGCAGTTCTGTCCTTCAGTAGAATAGACTACATGCATCTTCACCAAGACCTTCACTGAGCAGAAGTTCCATTCTGTGCGAAGTCATCTTGGAGTGAAGGAAACAGTTGCCTAGCAACTGTCAGTTCTTCTTTTTACATACATTGTACCTTGAGGGGGGGTTTTTCCCATGAGGTTGTCCCTCTTTCCTCACTTTATTTCAGTGTATCTTTTGTATTTGGGTACCTAACATGGCCTCGTTACCGGTATCCATTCTTTATTTTCACCATAGTGATGTTCAGGGGGTGTGTTGGAGTTACTTCACACACACCTAAGATTTCTTTTTCCTAAGGTTTTTCCTTGTTTATTAATCATTATTCAGTCTCCTATATTTTAGGAAGAATATTCCTCTAGGGAGAATATTCTGTTCAGTTTTCACTTCGGTTTGATCAGTTGAGTGGAGTCTAGATGCTACATTGGTATTGTCACCATGCAACATTGGGATCATCACCAGCTAATGTGCATTGTCCTTGGGATCATCACCAGACTAGCGCATTACTCATGATTCCCTAATCTCCTCCTCACTTCACTCTGTTTCAGTCAGTTAATTGAAGACTGATAGACTAGTTAACTCAGCTAGGTGGTAGTTCACTCACGTAACTGCCTGAGAGACTAGACTAGGTGGCAGATTACTTTCGTAACTGCTGGTGTATGTCCAAATCACTCTAGACCACCATTATGGCGCATTGGCTTCTCCTCCAGTGCGCATTAGTTGAGTTATATAGAGTATATCATGTGTAAATTATCATTCATTCATTCGGTTAATGAGAATTCTTCTATTCTTTCTCTCTTGCTTCTTCTTTCTCAATTTCTCTCTGCAAATGTGTGTGTTATTTTCTAGCTAGATCTATTTTGTGTAGGTTCAAAACATTTACACTAACTCTTAACATAATAAAGTTGTAGCTTTGACAAGAGTCCTTTTAAAGGAATAAAGATTTTGAAATGGTGTTACTATTCAAGATATGGTGAAATTTAAGTTTGCCCTTGCAAATTTGTAGATTTTTAGCAACATCCCAAAATCATTGGATATGACATACTCTTGACTCCATGGGTTTTCAATGTTTTGCCAATTATGGCCAAAATTCTTATTAATTTTATGTTTTTGGAAGCAGTTTGGATTTATCAGTGCAAAGAGGTGGTGCACAATTTTCGGGGTTGAATCTTGTATGTGCAGTCTAGAAATACTTGTCCACATATGGGGCATTAATGTAAATAAATTCTTCAGTATATGTTCTCATTATAAATTGTCACAATGGTCCTAGTTCAGGCTTAGTTCTGTTACTATTTGTCAAACCATTCTAGTGTAGGTCTACATGTCCTTAGTTTCTACAATGTTATTTTGGATTCAACAGTCATCAACATTTAAATATGGGGTAAAGTCAATTTGTTTATTTTGGGATGTAAAAGTCTTGTATAGTAATTCCATAAAAGCGGTTCACATAGATATGAAATAAACCTTGAATGATTGATTACAGGTTGGAGACTTGGTTGGTTTACATAATTGTAACTCTTGCAACTAGCTTACTAAACCTGTAGCCTGCATATCTCACATTATGTTTTGTCGGATACACTTCTAGCTTATGTAGTTTGATCTATGTTGTACTCCTAAACATAATTTTGAAGTGCTTTATGCATGCTCTTATTTTTTTAGGGATGGTCAGCATAGATTGCTTTGATCATTTCTAAGCATTGATATAATTCACTTTATTCATTCAATTTGTAAGGCTTTTGCCATTCTTTTCTTGCATTTATATTTCTATTCATTTTTTTTTTGCAAATCGAAAGTACAATGTAATACAGAACTGCACAAGCATGCTTAAATATACAATGCGCAATTTGAATGTCTGAGGAAACTAATCTATCATTCCTTTTATTTTACTACAGGGGAAAAATCTGCATGTTCAACTAGAAAAAGAAATTCTAGCCTCAGGTAACCAATAATATGCGTTCCTGTTTGAGAAACTTATTTTCTTATTTGTTTTTTGGGTTGGAATATATAGTATAATTCTTTGTTATATTTTCTTCTTGTAAAATCTGGAACTTGGTTCTTTAGTAGCTGAATATCCATTAAAATCTTCTTTTCTTCCTTGAACATGAGGATGAAAAATTCCAAACTATCAAAGATCATTTTTCCCTCCTGTTTTTCATTACTTTAGCAAGGAAACCGCATTGAAATTTTCTCTTCATTTTAAAAAATATAGGAAATCAGTCTTTTTATGATAAAAGTAGGTGCATTGTGGCACCTCACTGGTGTGATAGGATCATATCAAAACTAAGTACTAGCAAGAGTAAACTCAATGTCTAGTGGGTTCCTACTTTTGATAATTTTACCCAACCAATATTAGTTTCTGCTCATCTATGATTTTGTTCCACCCATTTCTGTGATGTTCTGCCTTCTTGTTTTGTATGAGAGGTTACTTTAGGATTGTTAGGTATAGTAAATGGTCACTAGTGGTAGGACTGCAAGTTTTGTCCCTTCGCACAAGACCATTTAACAGATCTCAGAAGAAGCTGTTAGAACTTGCTCAAAGTTTTGCTGCATAGGAGGCCACCTTTCTTGGCAACTCTATGAAATGAACCAATCTGGTTCAGATCACACACATCCAAAATATTTGGAACAGTATAAAGAAATCCATGTCGATAAATAATATTAAATAAATAACTGAGAATATGAATATGATATGAATACAAATGAGTTGAGGGCCATATATATACCCATGCAGGGGTGCCCTTTCATTAAGAGACATGACCTTTCATTGAGAGATGTCTCTTCATTACATATTAATTATTATCTATTAGTTATTGTTATTATTTCTT
>ML821485.1:23207-41956 GCA_009831015.1 Picea engelmannii
CACCAAAGTGATTTGACAACATATATACCAACCACGATAGCATTCAATACTGCACAGCATTCAATGTTTCACATCATGTTGGTTATTTCTATTGCTAGCCCTCTCATAAGACCGCCATTTCTGATTTCCATTTATGATTTCTTCTCTTCTATTGGAGTAAATGTTCAGGTCCAACCATCCACGAACAACTGGTGGGAAACCATGCAATAGTATAAAGGCTCAGCCAAACGAGGCATCTCACCAGTCGTTAAGATTAGCAACCAATCCTCAGATGCAAAGTGCTTCCGAGGAAAGAAGCTCAGGGAACTGACATTGTAGTGTAAGCTAATTCAAAGAGAACCAATTGGGTGTTGACTCCACCCTCACAGTTTAGATAAAAGGGTGAAGAAGCTTTGAATTAGGTGTAATTTCGACACCATGGTGGAAATGTGGATGAAGACAAGTGAATAGCGAACAACGTAGAGCTGCCGAAATAGAGGAACTGAGAAGGAGACATGCAGGAACTAGAAAAAGAAAAGTAGCATAATCTAACTAGTTTGTTAGACAAAGTTTGTGAAGTGTTGTTTCATATAATAGATGCCTTAGGACGTAATAAATGAATAGTGATATTGTTAAGAGTAGTGGGATTTCTTATTAGTGATTGGCCTTTCATTGTTTTTTAAGTGTCCAAAGTTTTTTTTGAATTTATATATTAATTTGAATTTTTTTAAAACAAAATAATTTTCTTTATTTTGTTATTTTTTTATTTAATTTTTCACTAGTTCACAATTCACATAATTGTGATGTGACTTTTTTACCTTGTGTATGTTAATTTATTTTAGTTATTTGTCCTTTAAAATTAATCTTAAAAAGAAAACTAATCATTGGTCCGTCTAATAGCATTGTTAATTCATTGTAGTCTTCATGTGTGTGTCATGTGAGCTACCACCACTTTCCACTTGGTAACCTCTATGTAACCTCAGTGCACCCTTTGCAAGCTTCCATCTGGTGAAAGATGTTTGTCCTTCCTCCTCTTATTCCTATTCACAATGGGAACCAAACTCTCGTAACTTCCGACCAATGTTCTTGAGGAGACACTAAATATAGACCTTTGCCCACCCACTGCCTTCTCTTTTTCGTAGGTAAGTGGATTATGGTTCTAGTTTCTCAATCAATTGCACATTTATGTTTCAGTGAGAAGCCAATGTCAAAGAAGAAATCTCGTCTCCAAAAGTCGAGCTCTCACGCCTACTCAGTGTCCACATTCCACCTGTATTCATACTTGGACCAATCGATCACTAATGGCGTCTTTGCGTACAATACAACGATTTTCCTAGCTACAAAATATCTAATATGATTCAATTTCAAAAATAAATCAAAAATAATCTTAAGGTTATAATATGTAGTTTCAACCCTCAGGGTGTAGAACAGTTGGACATGGAGTGCACTGCTAAGGCACTTTGTTATGTGAGGTCATCAGTTTGAAACCTTGGCTTACCTTGTGTGCACATGTGGGGATATGTGGGCATACCTGGAGGTTATAGTGGTAGCGGTCGGAATCGACCCCATGTCACGCAAGTACAAGTCTAATCTAGTTATCGATTCCACCATAGACAAATATGTGTGTGTGTAGTTTCGTAACTAGAGCCATAGGCGAAGGAAGAATACCTCTAGAATGAGCTTCGTTGTAGGAAGAATTATGGGAAGCAATGGCGTTGCACTACTCGTGTGATTCCCAGGCATTGCCTCTATCAGAAGCACCATTTGCAGCAGCTCGTGCAGTCACAATAGTCATGGGAAAGCATTAAGAGAACTAAAACTCGAGAGGTTGTGGTCAAAGAGAAGAAGAAGAGGGGTAGGAAGCCATGGACGTATCTACACAAGGGCCATGAGGGTTCCAAGAGTACTAAGAATTTGAAGCTGCCAGGGAAAGAGAGAGGGCGCAAACCGAAGATACACAAGTCTGAGGACGAGGGACAAGAATTTGTTGTGTCGGAATCTGAAAAGCGTTTGAAGAGGAAGGAGGGTGAAGAATGAGGATATTGATCATGAGCCTGTGAAAAGGAAGAAGACAACCAAGAGGAATGATTATGGCATTGTATGGGATTTGACCATGGAGCCTCCACGTAGTGGGCACCCAAGTTTGGCAGAGGTTTATTTGAATTTCTCAAAGGTGTTTGATAAGGCACAATCTAAGGTGGATGTCAATGATTAGGTCAAATTTAGTTTGTCGAAATTCGGTACTCACACTAAGAGAAAATACTTTAAGAAACATGGTTAAGTGCCTGGAAATACTAAGTTTATGAAGTGAATGTGACTTTAAAATAGAATGTTACTTATTAAACAATATCCTATATAAAAGAAAGCACTACAAGTTTACAAACATAGAAATGAAAGAGACCAAGAACTATAACTAACTAGGGGGGCAACCTTAGAGAAAAGATGATATGCAATAAAAATGATAATTGTGCTAGGGAAAGCTTCCAAGTTGTCATCCCTTTCTCGGCTCCATTGATTATTACAATTTCATCATTGGGAAGGATGAGCAAAGCTCAAATAAACCTGGGTACAGGAATATTCTCCATAGCCCAAACATGGTTGGGATATGTAATAACAATTCCTCTACAGCTTTGAAGAGAATCTAGGAAATTCCCAGCATTTGTTGAGGTTTAACCACTGTCAGGAGCACCACCACAAATGTGAATTTGTATCCTTTGAAATCAATTAGATGTTGATAGTGGAAACATAGTAGATGAATGAATATATTTTCCCCTGAACACAAACTAGTAGAAGAAATCCCATTTTCATCCCACAACAATAATTCTATTAACGGGAAGGATCTGGTTGGAAGCATACCATTGATTCTCATTAAGTCCATTAGACCCAGCTCCAATCACATGTAGATTTAGCATAGGGTACTGAAAGACAAATGGACTTCATTCCATTATTGAGTCCATCGGTGCTAACCAAAGTACCAATGGATGCAAAGGTGCCAAATGAACACCAAGCATACTTTATGACCATCAATGATCTCATATTGTTGCCAATGATTCAATGGAATGAACCTAGCAATCGTGGATGAGCACTTCAACATTTGGATCATTTTTGCAATGTCCATTTGGGAGGTGCAATTGTGAAGGATCGAATTCCATCCAATCAAACGTGACCATTGTATTTTTTAAGGTTGTGGTCATATGGATCGGGGAAAGGACATTCATTTCCACCCATAAACTCCCATGAATCGGGCTTCACAGTTGTCTGAGCACTAACATTTGATGAGACAAAAGCAAGCTCATAGTTATTACCTCCTTATCCACAATTGGATGTCATGCAATGTGTTATCTACAATCAATGTTATTTCCAGATGGATTCCATGCAATGTGCAATCTAAAGCTAATCTGTCATTTCAACTTAATTATGCTAATCCCACATTCTCGGGCTTTGTTACACCGACTACATTGGCTCCATATAATCTATTATACTTTTAATCAATACCTTTTTATTTATATTAATTTGGATTCCTTATATTTATTCACGGGGCTTCAATATACTTGTAATCAATACCTTTTTATTTATATTGATTTCGCATGTTCAAATATTAGATCCAATCATTTGGCTTTAATTGTAAAGAACTCTGTCAATCATTTCTTCTTTGTGTATCTTTGTCCATTAATAGTGAAATTTTTTTGAATACAATACTAAATTGAGTGAAAATATAATGACTTCAAAAGTAATCAAGAATAACAAAATGCTAGACTATTTTGTACCAACTATAATCCAAAAATCCAACCTTTGAGTGAATATTTAATAGGCATTTATCATAATATGATAAGAATGGAATCGAATAAAAAAAGATGTGATAAGAAAAATAGGAAACTTAAAGCTTCAATGTTGGTAAACATTTAAATTTAGTATAAAAATCGGTTATTAGTCTCTGCCATAGGCATAGACGGACTATAGCGATCGATAAATCGTTGACCTGGCATTAGCTTGTGCGTTGACCAGAAATATTTGCCTATTGTCTATTGTTGGAACAAGGGAAGTGAAAACATAGATTTTAATATAATAAAAAGTAGCATGTTTTTCAAGATTTGATTGGACAAAGGATTGGAGGTCTTATTGCCACTTTCGTTATTCCCAATGTAAAACATGTTTGCATTTCCAAAGTATTTGGTAGTGTATGGTCATTTCTGAATCATAAATTTTGTTATGCATTCGTCGAAGGTGGATTAATGCTACCATTAATTCGAATGTTTGGTTTAGCATTTTATGCTAGGTAAATTTATGGCAATGTTTGATATGGTGGCATATCCAAAGTTTGGCTTTGCAATACATTCTCTGGTGTTCGAACTATTGGTACAAAAAATATATGAATTTATTTGGGATACGTCAGAGACCTGCCAGATTGAATTTTTTTCTTAAATGTTTACAGTGCATTTCTGACAGACTTAAATGTTTACCTAACAGGCTTGGTAGTGTTGAATGGTTACTTAACAGGCTTGTTACAAGACATTTTCTTCCATTTTTTAAATTTATATGCTCCAGCAGCATTGTTGGTTCACTGGTCCATGCTTGCTTTTTTCATGGCATTGATTTCTTATTTGCATGTTCTCGTTGTTCTTGCTTGCCTGTTCGTGTTGTTGCAGTTTGCACGTTTGGGTTTCTGCATTCGCGATTGGAAGAGCCTCGTTCCTGGGGGGGTGGTTGTTGCTTGTTCCTTTCTCCGTTGTATGTTGTTTATTGTTGCTTGATTTGACTTTGCAGGGTTCTAGTCATGCGCCTGCACTTGGGCCTTTTGGTGCATCTTGGTTGGGTTCTTATTTGGTGCTTTTTCTTGTTTTCCCAGGGTTTGCAATGTTGGGATGTTGTATCTGCGATTGGATCTTTGGTTACATTTTTTTGCACTTCAGTTTGCATATAATACTATTAAGATAAAATAACAGACTAAAGAATTGAAGGCAATGTAAATTGCATCTGTTACGCGTTGAAACAGAGTTTGTCGGCCTCAAAATATATTTCATAGTTGTCGATGCATTTTACATGGATTTTGTGTTACTATGGTTTCATAGTTATGAGAGTGCCTTTTGTTGTGTGGGAGATATAGTTGTTCTTTGCCTTTTACTTTCATGTTGTAAACTTTCTTTGACTCTAGTTTGCCACGTTTATGTGGTCATTCTGAGCGACCGTCGTTCGGTTGAGTACTTAGCCAGTTTTATGGACGCGGCTTCGCGAATAGGTTCTATCAAACTATGACAGGTCGTGTTCGGTGTATACATTAGCTTTGCCGAATTAGTTTTCTTTAAAAGAAGGCCTCCTGGACATAAGAGAATGCAATTTATGAAATTATAGGTTTCCTGGACAACATAGGTTAATGATCACGGCTTCTTGGGGTGGCGGGCTGAAAATTGGGCTTATTAAGATAAAATAACAGAGTAAAGAATTGCAGACGATGTCAATTGCATCTGTTACGCTTTGAAGCAGAGTTTGTCGAGCTCAAAATATATTTCATAGTTGTCAATGTTTTTTCCATTGATTATGTGTTACTACGGTTTCATAGTTATGAAATTGCCTTTTGTTGTGTGGGAGATATAGTTGTTCTCTCCCTTTTACTTTCCTGTTATAAATTGTGTTTGAATCTAGTTTCTTGTGCTTCTGTGGTCATTCCAAGCGACTGCAGTTCAGTTGCATACTATGACAGGTCGTGTGTGGTGTATACATTAGCTTTTCCGAATTAGTTTTCTTTAAAAAAAAGCCTCCTGGACGTAAGAGAATGCAATTTATGAAGTTATAGGTTTCTTGAACAACATAGGTTAATGATCACGGGTTCTCGAGATGGCGGGATGAAAATTGGGCTTTTGTTCTTTCGTGCCCTGCAAATAGCACGGAGAGTTCTATGATCATTCTAATCAATCGTCGTTCGGTTGCATACTTAGCCAGTTTTATGGACGAGGCTTGGTGGATAGGTGGTATCGAACTATGGTCTATACATTAGCATTTCCAAATTAGTTTTGTTTAAAGGAAGGGCTCCTGGACAGAGGACATTGAAATTTATCAAATTATAGGTTTCCTGGACAGCATAAATTAAACATAGGAAATATGTAATTTTGTAAAGTAGATATATAAAGCATGCACAGAGCCCTCGTCCCATACTTATCCAGTTTTTGCATCACGGGTTCTTGGGGTGGGCGGCTGAAAATTGAGAATCGGAGAGTTCCTCGATATACAAATTGACCATCGGACTTGTGGACTATTTGAATTTGAAGGTCGTCATGTCCAAAAAAATTAGCATTGTCGAAATAGTTTACTTTACGTACGTCGTTTTACATACCCCGGTGGACAAAAAAAAAATAGTAAGCATTTTTTGGATCGCGGGTTCTCGGGGTGGTGGGCTCTAACTTCGGCCACTGTTGTTTTGTGTCCTACAAATAGCACGGATAGTTCTGCGATATACAAATAGACAATCGGACTTGCGGACTATTTGAATTTCAAGGGCTCGTGTGCAAACAAAATAGCATTCTCGAATTACTTTTCTTTACGTACATTCTACATATGCTCGTCAACAAAAACTGAAAAATAGTAGTAACGTCTATTACATAGGGCTCCATCCCCTCTACATTCAACGATTCCCAATACATATTAAATATGCTTTCAAAAGTCAGAATCGACCAGACAGGTTCGAAAATATGGAATTTAATAACTGGAAAGCTCGAGGACATTTCCCATTAAAATAAATAGACAGGCTAATATTCAACCCTTCCTTATTTTTTATTTTGAACAGACAGCGAAAGCTGAAGACTCAAATGCAACGTAGTTCTGCGGTTATTAGATACTTAATTCGCATTCTCGCTATGGCTTCTGCCAGTGAGTTGTCCATCATATATGACCTTCCTTCTAGGTTGTCAGATGTTTTTCCCCTTTACTCAAATAATAAAAATGTCATTGAATTTGAAGAACATTGAGTACTAAAGTGCCTTACCTATGAAAGCGCCAAATAGTTTACTTTACGTACGTCGTTTTACATACTCTGGTGGACAAAAAAAACACACAAAAAAAAGAGTAAGCATTTTTTGGATCGAGGGTTCTCGGGGTGGCGGGCTCTAACTTCGGCCATTGTTGTTCCGTGTCCTACAAATAGCACAGATAGTTCCACGATATATAAATAGACAATCAGACTTGCGGACTATTTGAATTTCAAGGGCTCATGTGCAAAAAAAATAGCATTCTCGAATTAATTTTCTTTACGTACGTTCTACATACGCTCATCGACAAAAACTCAAAAATAGTAGTAACGTCTGTTACATAGGGCTCCATCCCCGCTACATTCAGTGCTTCCCAATACACATTAAATATGCTTTCAAAAGTCAGAATCGACCAGACAGGTTCGAAAAGATGGGCTTTAATAACTGGAAAGCTCGAGGACATTTCTCATTAAAATAAATAGACAGGCTAATATTCAACCCTTCCTTGTTTTTTATTTTGAATAGGCAGGGAAAGTTGGAGACTCAAATGCAACGTAGTTCCGTGGTTATTAGATACTCAATTCACATTCTCGCTATGGCTTCTGCCAATGAGTTGTCCATCATATATGACCTTCCTTCTAGGTTGTGAGATGTTTTTTCCCCTTTACTCAAATAATAAAAATGTCATTGAATTTGAAGAACATTGAGTACTAAAGTGCCTTACCTATGAAAGCGCCTTTTTTCCTGCATTTTGAATTTGCGAAAAAAATTTATTTTATTTTTTTTGCTTCTGCAGGTTTAGTTTTCTTAAAAGTTTTAGCATAGTTCACGAATGTGTCGCCCATAGAGGGCTTGACATCATGTCCCTCTTTAATATTATGCATTTCGAAATGATGGGATTTAATAACTGAAAAGCTCAAGGACATTTCCCATTAAAATGAATAGACGGACGAATATTATGGGATCTGGTAATTTCTTTTTGCCTGCATTTTGAAATTGCTAAAATAGTATTTTTTTATTTTTATTTTTTTTCTGCAGTTTTAGTTTTCTTAAAAGCTTCAGTATAGTTCACGAACGTGTCGCCCACAGAGGCCTTCACGTCATGTCCCTCTTTAATATTGTGCATTTTGAAATGATGGTTCAGCATAGTTCACGAACGTGTCGCCCACAGAGGCCTTCACGTCATGTCCCTCTTTAATATTGTGCATTTTGAAATGATGGGCTTTAATAACTGGAAACCTCGAGGACATCTTCCATTAAAATGAATAGACAGCCGAATATTATGGGATCTGATAATTTATTTTTGCCTGCATTTTGAATTTGCGAAAATACTTTTTATTTTACTTTTTTTGCTTGTGCAATTTTAATTTCTTAAAAGCTTCAACATATTTCACAAACGCGTGACCTATAGAGGCCTTCACGTCATGTCCCTCTTTAATATTGTGCATATCTTAGATGTCATATTTGAGAATCTGCTCAGATATGGGAATTTTAATACGTGTTGCTAGTCACTATTCAGCGTACATATTCAAAAAGATTGGCATTAATAACTGAAAATATCGAGAACATCTGTCATTAAAAGGAATCAACACAATATGTACGAAAGACCATCCAGCCTTGCTTTTAAATACTTATTGACATTTCTCTCTATCATCAAAGAGTTGCGCTTTAGGGTGCCTTCGTTCTAATGTTCTTGGTCATGGACATGTAAGACAACTTAGAGATGCAATCGAGGGGCAGATGAAAGAAGAGAGACTGGTTTTATGTGACGTGAGCTTTGAGTAAAAAAAAACTCTGTTATACAAGAGAAACTCAGAGAGGACGAGAAAAAAAGAACAAGTATGTTTGGTGTTCTCCCTGTGTTCGATGCTTTGGTTGGTTGAAAAGGCTGCCTCAAAATTTGTTTGTTGAACTTCTTTGTTTTATTGCTGGGAATTGTAATGGATTTTTAGGTCACCTGTAAGATAGTTCTTCGCTTAAGTATATAGATTCTTCCAACAACACAAATTTGGCCAATGTATCGAATTGTAGAGATCGCACAAGCATTTGTCTTCCTCGGAGGCTGGTAACAGAATCTGTATGGGTGGATAAAATGACATATTATCACTACAAGAGTTTCTATTTCATAGTTTGATGACCTGCATGTGGCTCTAGTAGCCGACTTGACAGAAAGCCATGTTCTTTGTCAAATTTTGTTTGGTTTCCTATGGATGCAGTTGCAGATTCCACATATTAGGCGTCACCTCCAAACATTCCAGACCTTTATGTGGGCCGCCATACCTCCCCCGATATGAGGAAAGATATATTATGATGCCATCTGCAACATTTGATACACTTGCCAGACCTGTGCTAGTGCATTCTGCAGCATTTGATGCACTTGCCACACCTCAGCTACCCGAAGAAGTTATGTACCTCAACAGATTTTCATTTTGCATCTGGATTGGACGTTTCTTCCAATTTACTGTAGTAAAGCAAAGAAGTTCCACACACAAATCCTCAGGCATGCTTCTCAACCAAACAGACGATCGAATACAGGGAGAATACCAGTCACTATATACTTGAATTTTTTCCCCCTACCTTAACTGTTGTGACATAAAACGACTTCGTTTAGTTTGAAATCATCCTGAATCGCATTTCTAAGTTGTCTCGGATGTGAATGCTCAGGAACATTGCAAAGAAAACACCTTAAACCCCAACTTTTCGACTGCAGAAGGAAATTAATAATTGACAAAGAATGGAATGTTGAATAAGCAACCATTGCAAGCAGGCCATATCTGGAAGAAACAAGGTATTCAAAAAACAGGGATAGATGTACTTCGCAACACCGATTAAGTACAAAACCCAAAATTGATATTCAACTCGTTTTTTATGAATAAAGAGTATGAATGTCAAGAAAAGTGTGAAGAAGCTTCATCAATGTACATATCTTTAATTGGTCGACGGCAGGCGAAATCGCAATCATTGTTGCAAATAGCCTCAGCTGTATTTTGTAACACATCTTATTTGAATATAGAATAATTTTGGTTTATTTCTTAATAGTATTTTCCAATTTCTGGTATTTGTTTTAATTGTATTTTGTACCTTCTTCGCCTGTGTCGTTAAACATGAAGGACAAGCTTTTGTTTATGTTGCTCACTACTTCAATCTAAATAAAACCTAGTCTGTTCTTTCTTTACATTTTACATTTAAAAATACTTTTTCATAGGCCATACTTATGTGGCACCGGCTCTGTATTTAAAGAAAGAAATTGGAGGACCTGTTCTGCTCCCATTCTTCGAGTTCCATAAATAGAATGAATTCATGAGTTACAACAAGGAAGTTGAACTGTTGATGCAATGTTCCTGTGAAGTATGTTGGATAAATTGCAGCTTGTTCTATTTGATAATATCTGTGCATATATAATAATATCAGTACTATTGGAAAAAATATAGAAAACTTCCTCTTCGACAAAGCTTAGGCAGTTATGTTTGGGTTTGCGGTATTAAACAAATATGTCCACTATTCCGTCATATACATCTTGCAGCCTAGGAACTTCCGTAGTTTGCAATTTATGCTTTAATTACTTAAAGTCACAACAAATTTTGATTGCCTTTAATTTAATTTAGATATTGATGTTTATGGAGAGTCGACGTTTGTTGATGTCATTGCAACGAATACAAGATGAATTGATGATAAGGAATTTATGTCGTTGAGACCACAATGCAAATTCATGTTTCTTGTTGCGCTATGTACATCTTACAGTCAAAATTTTCCTGGTTTCAACGAAATTTGCGAGCCAAAGAGCATCTTTCAAATTGGGAGATCATTTGCATTTGAAACATAAACAATCCATTAATATATATTAGTATGAATACTATTTAGATAAATACGAAAACTTTCTCCATTGATAGATACTAGTATGAATACTATTGAAATAGATATCAAAACTTCGTCTTGGCCAATACTTAGCCAGTTATCTGGACACCAGGCCCCAGGTTTGCAGTATCTAGCACCTATGTCCCATGTTTCGTCATATACATGTAGCAGGCAAAGAACTTCAGTGATGTGCACTTAATGATTTTACTAGTGAGAAGCCAACAGAGGTTCAAAAACATTGCCATTAATAAACGGAAAAAAAAGGTTTTCCCGACTCTCAGATACTTATCTCTTTTCCCATTTTGCTTTTCCCGTTCATTATGTCTTTCTGGTTTTATACTTAGTCATCTTTCTATGTACAGTGGGCTGACATGTCTTCATCTCCGTCTATATCCTCGCAAGACGAATCCAACCAACCACTGTTCAATTCCATACTTCGCCAATTTTATGCCCGCCACTGCGGGGTCGGTGCTTGCGAGCCCAGCTGCTTATTGTTCTGCTATATACACCTTGCACTGAAAAAATTTGTGATCTACAATTATACCTCGGGTTCCTCGTATACATTAACTTCGTTCAAAGTATATGTTTCTTATATGCATCCCTAGCAACTTCGCATCCTTCCTGACATACATCAACAATTATCTTACCAGTGACAAGTGGACATAGTGGTACAAAAGATACTTCTGTGATCTGCAATTCATGTCTTAACATCTCCATCTATACCCTTGCATGACGGATCCGACCGGCCGTTGTTCCTTTTCATACTTAGCCAATTTTATGCCCGTCGCTCCGGGGATGGCGCTTGCGAAACGAGTTGCTTATCGTTCCGCTATATACATCTTGCACTCAAAACATCAGTGATCTACAATTCCACCGCGGGTTCCTTGTATACATTAAGTTCGTTCAAAGTATTTGTTGATGCTTTCCATCCCCAGCAACTTTGCATCCTTCCTAATATACATCAGCAATGCTCTTACTAGTGGCAAGTGGACACAGTGGTACGAAAGATACTTCCGTGATCTGCACTTTATGCGTTAACTAGTGAGAACTCAGCAGGCATTCGCAAGCATTTGCATTAATAAGCAAACACTAGATGTTCTTCTGCGAGATACTTGGTTCTTTTTCCCTTCTCTTCTTCCCATGTATTATCTAGAATTCCACTGCGAACTTCTCCGTCCTTTTTCCCTTCTCTTCTTCCCATGTATTATCTAGAATTCCACTGCGAACTTCTCCGTCCTTTTTCCCTTATTTTCTTTCTATGTATTATGGGACTATAAAATATGCTCATGATATTTTATAGAACATGTACAAATTCCGCATTCCATACCTAGCGACAATTTGGATCATGGGTTCTCGGTCGGGCGAGTGGGCTCAAAATTGGGCCTCCATTGTTTTGTGCCCTACAAATAGCACCCCAATTTTCGTGATATACAAATTGACAAGCGCACCTGGGAACTGGCTAACTCAACATTGCACTTCTATTGTTATGTGTCCTCCAAACAGCGGTCCCAGTTCCACGATATAGAAATTGACACTCGGAGGACATGATTGGCGAGGTGGAGATTGTCATTGTTTACGGATACTAATCCCTATGAAGTATCTAACAGTATCTAAAAAATTATTTTAGTTTTTATTTTTTCCCTGTATAACAGTATCTAAAAAATTATTTTAAATACTAAAATAGCTCTTAGTAGTGACAACTGGACACAGAGGTACAAATCAGTTGGGATTGCACTCTCCACAATATACAAATTGACTACCGGATTCCGACATCGTCTGCTCTTCCATGTTACCGATTATGCATTCCAATGTTCAGAGCAATACAATTAGAAGGTCTGGGCCTTGCCTCCTTTGCAGACACTTTCTCAGCCTGTTTTGGATCCTCCTGTTTCACGGTTCACGAAATATGCAGCTCCAGTGTTGGCGGGTTGACATATGTTTATCTCCATCTATATAAGTAGACAACAAATCTGACCGACCGTTGTTGCTTTCGATATGTTTTTTCGTTATATACATATTCCACTCTAAATTTTCATGATCTACAATTCCACTGCTAACTACTCCATTCTTTCTCCCTTTTTTTTCTTCCCATGTATTATGGGACTATAAAGTATGCACATGATATCTTATAGAGCATGTACTAATTCCCATGATATTTTATAGAGCATGTACAAATTTCGCATTCGATATCTAGCAACATTTTGGATCGCGGGTTCTCGGGCGGGCGGGCTCAAACTTGGACCTCCATTGTTCTATGGCCTACAAATAGCACCCACAGTTCCGCAATATACAAATTGACAAGCGAACCTGCGGAGTGACTGAATCAACATTGCACTTCCATTGTTTTGTGTCCTCCAAACAGCGCTCACAGTTCCGTGATATACAAATTGACACACGGAATGCAGGACTGGCGGGGTGGAGATTGCCATTGTTTACAAATGCTAGTCCCTATGAACTATCTAACAATATCTAAAAAATTATTTTGAATACTAAATTAGCTCTTAGTACTGACAACTGGACACAGAGGTACGAAACAGTTGGGATTGCACTCTCCGCAATATACAAATTGACTACCGGATTTCGACATCGTCCGCTCTTCCGTGTTATAGATTATGCATTCAAATGTTCAGAGCCATACAATTAGAAGGTTCGAGCCTCACCTCCTTTGCAAACACCTTCTCAACCTATTTTGGATTCTCCTGTTGTCGAGTTCACGAAATCTACAATTCCAGCGCGGTCACTCTACCACTGCTCACAAATGTTTCAAAGTATCTCTCACTACCATCCATCCCCACTAACTTCCTGTGCTTCTGGCTTTCCTACAATATCCTCTTTTTTGTTACGCGTATTGCACTCAAAAAGTTCTGAGACATACAATTTGACCCTCGCGCCCTCACCCTCAACACTTGTCCGTTGCAACCCTATTTTGTAGATGTCTTTTTTCCCCTGCACGCGACCTCCGTACTTTCTGACTATGTGATTAAAAGCCTTTAATGCTAACAACTGACCATGCAGGAACCCTCAACATTGTCATTAATGGCCGAAAACCTCGAGGAGATCTCCCATTATTACGCATTAAACCAAGATGTGCGGAGATTTATTTTATCCCTTCTGATTGTTCATTTCCAACACGCGTCCTCGTGTTGGGCCGCTCAAGAAATCTACAATGCTTAATCGCTCATTGCAATATCCAACGTGTTGGAATTTCTATGTATGCAATTAGTATCGTTTATTGTTAACAGCGCATCATGCAACAGCCATCCAAATTGTCATTAATCAACTAAAGTCTCGAGGACATCTCCCATTCACACGCTTTCGACCAAAATTTGCGCAGGGTTATATTATCCCTTCCAACTTTTCATTTCATTCATCGGTTGGAACAAATAAACGTTCTTGTAAACTTATGGCACCAGGTCAACAGCAGTTTTGTGGAGATACAGTAAATATGTTTGCACAAGAGGACCAGAGCTTTCAATGGTCCAGGGCATACTTTTACTATTCATCCCGTTCCGCCCAAAACGAAGTGATTTGGACCTCTGGAATTGCTCGTGCAGGTTGTGTTCCTGAGGTTTTTGACTCTAAGGAGGTGGTCTCTTGGTGTGACAAAAAATATATTCCAGGCCAAAGAATTATTCCACTACGGGACCATTCTCATGTTTCTTTATCGCCTCGGCTCTTCCGCGACATGTTAAAATTGTCGAACCCAACATTGACGTACAGAGGACAAGACTACAAACAGTTTCTAGAAAAACATCATAAAGGATTGGACATCTTGGTGGACTTCCTCGAAGACCCGACAACAGTTCCCGAAGATATCACAAGGCTGCAGGTAAGTTCCTTTAGAAATCCATTCTGGGAAATTGCTTGGCTAGTTAAAAGAATGACGAGATAGGCATCCACAGCAAGCATTTCCCATATAATTATTTATATTTTTTATTTCACAGTCAAGGAAAAATACATTTTTGATTGGGGGAAGCTAATTTCGATCGAGCTCTGCTCCCAGTTGTCATGATTCAAAGAATCAAATAAATTTTATATGTCATCCTACTTGATTTTCGCAATTGTGTATTGTTGTCTATTTCCAAAAATTTCTCTTTCCAATAAAATAAATTGTGGATTCGACCCAGTAACATTCAGGCACGAGGCACTGTGGAGACACAAGGCCTCCCATTGTTTTTATGAAGTTTTTAATGGCTTTGTCTCGGTTTTCAAAGATTTACTGTTAGGCAAGGATGCTTTGCGGATGTCTGGCCAGGTAACCAAGTTTTTGAACAGGAAGGGCACACTTGAGCAAGAGGAAAATCACAGTGTCCTCGTGGTATTTGGCTCTAAGGAAAATCATGTCTTCCTTCCATGCCACATCATGGACAAGATGTTTGTTGCTGAAATAGCAAGGCAATACAACCATTGGTTGCATTTTTTCCATGACAAGAAAAAAAAACAGTTCATTCCTCTGCCCTGGAAAGTCGGAGACTTCGTGTGCAGAAACATCAACAAGATTGACGAGTTTGCCGCCCATTTCAAGAAATTGAACCTAACGTACACTGAAAGGATAAAAGGGTTCGACCCTAATGGCATTTTTCTAGAACATTTATTGGGTGTTGGCTTTAACACCTCTTGTATCCATACAGACCTGACCCAAGACAGGAACAGTGTCGGCAACAATCCTGCTTTTGTCGATTGCAACACGGAGAGATTGCAAAGCACCATTGAATTGTACAGACAACATGGAAAAGTATTCGGTGAGAAGAGTACCTAGTCCCCCACCATCACTCCCAAGAGCACGACATCACGGAGCATCGCTTCGACGGTCCACCCCAGTAAGAAAGCAACCCATAAATCTTCGAACGGAGAAGGAGATAAGAACTCTCCTCGCATAAATATTGATAGTTCTCACAAAATTCCACTGACGAAGAAGAGAAAAAACAATGCAAGGCAGGCGGAGGAACCCCAAATTGAAAGTGGAAAACTGCAACTTGAAATTGAAGCTGAGCACATGCAGAAAATTGGGTCGTCCGCGGTGGAAATATCGGACACCGACTTTTTTGACATAGATAAATCCTTCGTAATCTAGAGCGCTATTTTTTACAGCCAATCTAAAAGTCTGGTCATTGAAAAGAGAGATGTAACAAACAGGAAAGGCAAATCTCACGCAAAGATTAACTTTAGCGAAATGTCATCGTCCCAAATCTTCCAATTTCACCAGGGAACCGGTGACATTCTTCGTGATTCCATTTGAGGAATTGAGACTGAAAATTCCAATATGAAACAGCACCTCAACGAATTTGAGCAGGGTTTCCTTGCAACTCCAGAATTTGCCAATCCTTTGGCAAAAATCGTGCCTGCTACCACTGCAACAAAGATGAAAGTATCCTCTACCCTCCTTGCATTCTCTAGAGCCCTTGTAGAGATTAACATCAACAAAAGAATGCAGGTAGTTACTGATGCCTGGGAGACATCGCAAAATTTAGTTTCCTTCGAATAGAAGGCCAATGATTTGCTGGAACAATTGGAGACGAATTTAAAAAATGAACAGCTTGTATGTGATCAGGTACTAGCCCCTTTTGCCAAATATGTCGACAACACATCGGAACTGAAAAGAAGACAGGAGAAACTCCCCTCGCCAAAGCACACCAAAAAAGTAAAAGCATGCTGGCAAAAGAAAGTTGACAACCTGCAGCTCATTGTCAAGTCATGTAAACAAGTCATATCAGAAAAGGAAGATTTATTCACAAGCCTGCTCCAGCTGGACTTAGTCGGAACTACCAATGAGGTTCAAGATCCTAACTTAATTCTCAAATCCTTGTCAGTCACCAAAGAAGCTTTCAAGGAACAAGTTGATATTTTTAAGGGGTTGTCTTTCGAAAAGTTTTACAGCATACTTGAACATCGTCTAGATGAGCACGAGCGCTGGGTACTGGACTATGCCTCACACAATGAAGAAATTGAACAGACTCTACATAGTATTTCAATGGATCTAAGGAAATTAGAAAATGACCTTTACGACTAGAAATCCGGGATGAAACAAACACAGCCCCCATGAAAAGCTACATCGAAGAATGGTTCCAAGAGAGAATGGACGGCCTCGTCCAAGAAGGGCAACAACCGGTCAACAGGACTACAATGCCCATCGACGACAGTAACAAAAACACATCGGCTTCATAGTAATTTTATACTACCATCTTGTTTTGTTTATCAATCCAGTTTAAGTCTGTTGTCATCTTCTTTTCTTTATCAATCCACTTATGTCCTCTTTAAATAGAAAACTGTAAACAAACACTCTTAACTTCCAATTTCTTCTTTTCAGGTCTTCCTCTCTACCGTTGCGCACTTCTTTCAATGTTCCTAATTATTGTACTTATTTCTTTTTATGGTCCGCAGGAGCCCCAATCCCAGTCTATATGACAAACGCATTTAAATTTCCAGAAACATGTAGCAAACATTATTAATTTTTTTATAAATTCCAAAGAAAACTTATTCGACAATGCCCTTATTGTATACTAAATTTTGGGTTTCCAGGAACCTTTCTTGTTTGTTCCAAATAAAACTAATTCGGATATGCTACATGTTTTGTCTCCTATTGTATGCTAATTTTTTGGTCTTCAACGACGTTGATGTTTTAAATGTTGATGTAATTTCCAGAGATATGTAACAGTCATTATTTATTTTATAATAAGTTTGTATAGTTCGCAACGCCGCTTCTCAATTTGTATATCGCGGAACTCTTGATGTTGTTTGTAGGGCATAGAACAACAGAGACTCATTTTTGAAACCACCTGCCCGAGAACCCGCGATCCAAAAACTGGCGAAGTATGGAATGACCCCTCACTGCATGCTCTATAAAACGTGTACAAAGAAAACTAATTCGGCAATGCTATATCTTTTTTGTCCAAGAAAAACCTTAGTTTTAAAGCAAGCTAATTCGAGAAAACGTTATTACTATTCTATTGTATAACATACATTAATTTTTTGTAAATTTCTATAGTCCACAACTCCGCCTGTCATTTTGTATATCGTGGAACTGTTGGTGCTATTTGTAGGCCACGGAACATCAGAGACTCAATTTTGAACCCGCCAATTTCCATAAACATGTAACTGACATTATTATTTTTTGATAAATTACAAAGAAAACTGATTCGACAATGCCCGCGATCCAAAAACTGGCAAAGTATGGAATGACCGCTCCCTGCATGCTCTATAAAACGTGTGCAAAGAAAACTAATTCGGCAATGCTATATATTTTTGTCAAAGAAAAGCCTTAGTTTTAAAGCAAACTAAACTCTGCCTGACATTTTGTATATCGCGGAACTGTCGGTGCTATTTGTAGGCCACCGAACATCAGAGGCCCAATTTTGAACCTGCCAGCCCGAAAACCCACGATCCAAAAACTGGCTAAGTATGCAATGAGGGCTCCCTGCATCCTCTATAAAATCTCTTCCCCATACTTTATAAAAGTAGAAATTTCGTATGTATAAAACTAAATATCTACTTTATACAAGTACATATTTCGTATGTATAATTTTTTTATTTGTGATGAATTTCGATAGTCCGCAACTCCACTCCTCGATTTCTGTATCACAGAGAACATCATAAGCTCAATTTCTGTATCACGGAATTGTCGGTGCTTTTTGTATATCGTCAGCCCGACAACCCGTGATCCATTACAAAAGTACATATTTCCTATATATAAAAGTATTTCAATGTATTTCAACTTTCTAGCCACGTGTTTGTACTAGGTCGCATTTATTCCCATCCCAACCTGGCAAGGACTCCGTTGCCATGCAGCCTTGTTAACTTTTAAAAAATTACTTGGAGTCTTCTTTTTAACATATTCCTTATAAATATGCTTAATTTAGTATAAAATTTGGCTATTATTTTTTTTTTTAAATAAGCGAAACCTGTTTTCCACATGTTCCCTAAAGGTACGACTTGGTCTCCAACAAACCAGCTGGTAAA
>ML821485.1:42955-71284 GCA_009831015.1 Picea engelmannii
TTCAATTATGATGTTAAATCAATTTACATAATCACCATAACTTATGTCAAATCAACAAGAAATGTAGAGTTGGAAATCACAAACCATGAAGAACATAGATGGTTGAAACTTGAATCTACAATTTACACAAGTATTGGACAGATGAAAACTTCATAAGTATGCATAAATATGAAGTTCACGTGCATATCATAGCCTTATCAAAAGGCTAGTACAATCCTCTTGCTTTCCAAAACCCTAGCTAGGGAAAACCAAGAAAACCTTAGCTCAACCAAGGAGATCCATCAAGCATGAATCACTCAAGCATGTCCTCCAAGACAAGACATCTCCTCTTCTTCTTTTGTTCTCCGAGTACAATCTAGGGTTTCATCTCAAAACCTTAATATCCAAATCTCCAAGGGGTGAAACCCTTACCCTAGTCTTTAAGATGCTCCAACAAGATCAAGAAACCCTAGCAACTTGGAGAGAGAGAGAGAGAGAAAATCCAGGAAGTGGTGTGCTCCTCTTGATCACATCTTTAACACAAGAGTGTTAAGAATTATTGGTGATGGAATGACTCTCTCAATCCTATGTGTGTGTGTGTGTGTGTGTGTGACACACACACATGTATGCATATATATAGCATGCTCACACATGTGAAACACTACTTTGTAAGGGTACATATGTCAAATTACAAGGTGATGTCTTCCACAAGCAAGGCTCAAAATGCAAGAGCGCTCCATGAGGTGTGTCCAATGCTCCTTCTACAAGCCTCCAAAGACCCCCAAAAATCCCTCTAATCCATGTACTCCACTAGGTCCACTCCCCTACTTGAACATTATCGCAATCTAGGCATTCCCAAACCAACTCCAAGCTACCATGTGTTGTCTAGGGCCCTCCTCTAAGATGAAAAACGCTCCTCCTCCTAAGTAGGGAATCCTCTAAGCAAGCAACCATCTCCATGTGTCCATCATGTAGAATGTCACCCAAGCTATCAGGCAATCCCTAATACCGCAGAGAAGAATTCCAAGAAAGAAATCAACTAATGTCAAGCAATCACTAAGTAATCCATCTCCAATGTGAAAGTCCATCATGGACCATCTTCCATATGCAAATCCATGAACACGGACCATCCAAGGGCTAATCATACACCATGTACCCTAAATCTCATGAAACACCCCCAAACATGATGTAAACTCTTTTGGAGTAACCCGGAAGTTAACACTCCTTTATGAGGAAAGTGTTTACACCAACACATGTTGAATCCCTTTGCAACTCCATCAAATCTACCACCTATAAATCTATACTTAGTTCCATCTCAGAATCAACCATTATCTAACAAACATCACACTCCTCCACCAAGGCATCACACCTCTCCTCCTCAAGATAAATGCAAGGCTCGTGAATGGAGGAAACTAAAGAAACATGACTAGCATGTCTCCGGGGAGGAATACATTATATCAATAAATATTTAGGTGCTCCTACATGTTCTCATGCCTCCTCTAATATCTAGGTAATTCATCTCAACTTCCTATGAGCTAAATTAGTAGGTGAGGGCATATCCACATCTGATCCTGCCTCATCTCCCTCTAAATCTAAATCATCTCAAGTCTCTAAATCAGTCCCTAGAATAGGAACCTCGTCTCTCTCCTCAGTCGTTGATGGAGAATATTTGAATTGGAAGACCTCGTGTACACATCAAATAACACATATGTATTCACCATAGTCTCCCACTATGTCATAATATCAATCAAGTTGTAGAAGTATCACTATATCCATAAACATAAGAATACTAACCAACACAACACCAAAAAACTCTAAAGAACACAAACCATCTATGAATCTCAAGGAACATAACGTTGGATCATAAGTAATGTGCTTAACTCCATCATCCCTCAAGTCAACATCATGGGCCAAATCAATGGACACCACATCATCAGATGTCTTGAAAATCCAACGAAGATAATCAGATCTCCATACAAAACCAAGACAAATGGATCACTTCTATCAAAGTCACAAAGATAGAAATCTCCACAATCATGAAATAACAAGCTCATGGTATAGGTAGTAACCCATGTCGAGCTATCAACAACTTGTGAACGTGAGCTTCCCTCTCATGTACCTCAAAACCTCTGGAAACTAGATCAACAACTTGAACACAGTTAACTCCCTCATCTCAAGATAATCCTCTGGTAAAGTCCAGAGCAAGAGTCTCATCAAGGTCAACTCCCTCTATTGAGAGAATCCAACAACCTTGTCCTTGTACTCTACAACACTCCATTGGTTAAAAGCATGGAATCAATCACTAAAACCAAAATAGGATTTTAATTTATCTCCATGACATCCCACCATGCATGTGCCTCCTCAAAGATAAAAAGATCCTCCAACCTCCAATTTTAATGTAGAAGTGCCATTGGATCAACAAGTAACTTGAAAATGCCACCCTCTTCCACCCCTCTAGCCAAAGTACCAAGACTAGCTAGACTACAATCATTGATGGGGCATTGTTATCCCTCAAAAATCAATTGTCCACCGTACATGTGTCATACAAGACACTGAAAGAATATTCTTCTTCAACCCAAGAACAAACAAAACATAATCCAACTCAAGAACATCACTTGAAAGCATCTGGAAATAAATGGAGCTAAATCCTTTCATAGGATAAGTATCATCATCACTGAGCTATGCACTCATGCCTCCCTCTTGCTCCTAAAATCTATGGAATAATGACTTATCATATGTCATATGTCTCGAAACTCCATTGTCCACATACCATCCAACACTAGAGACGGTGTTAAAGGACAAGCAAGGAGTCGTGGAAAGATCAGTCTCAAACTTGAAGGGGTCCTTCTCTACACCTATTGCAACCTATTTCATACCCTTTCCCTTCTTCTTCAATGGACACCAGTTGTCATAATGTCCCATCTCATGACATCAAAAACACACCTCCTTTCTCAAATCTGTATTTTATGTATATGTTCCTTCCTTCTTCTTGTAGCCTTTCTTGCTACCTTTCTTCATCTTCTCGATGAGATCAATAACATATGCTTACCCTTGTTGCTATGAATAAGACTTAAATCTAATTTCTTCTTGCATAAGATCAACCCAAATATTTGGAAACTTTGGCAAAGTGTCTTGAGCACAAACACCCTAAACAAAAGGCATCCAAGAAGGAGAAAGTCCTTTTAAGGTAATGGACACCAACTCCTAATATTCAATCATTGTTCCAATGGTAGCTAATTGATATTTCAACTTAGTGATCCTAGTTAAGTAGCTCACCGTAATATCTATCTTGTTCATGCAAATGGATGAAAGTTGGTTTCACAAAAACATTTGTTGAGAAGCACATGAGTGTTAAAATAACTTAGCCAATGCATCAAACATTTTCTTACCTATCTTCTTATTTGCAATGTGAGAAATGAAATGATCCTTCATAGAATCAAGAATAATTCTCTTCACTTTAGCTTCCTTCTTCTGATGAGTGGCCTACTTTGTTGGATCAATAGATTCTAGAATTCATTTCGCAACATGCTCTCAAAGATCGACTTACTCCATAAGGATTTGAAGTATAATCTTTGAAGTAACAAAATTGGAAGCTCCATACAACCTATCACACTCTCTAAGACTAAGAGTAAGCTTACACATCTTAAACAAGCACATAAAATTGACAATATATGAAGTAGACAAAACCCATTCTATTGTTCAATTGTTTCTCCTAAGCAACCTAGGGTATCACACCCAACAACCTTAAACAAGTCAAGCACCTCTCCCAGGTAATATATAGTTGAAACACAAGCTTCCTATTACACCTAGAGTGTCCTCAATTACAAAAGCTCTAATTCCATGTGGAAATTTCTACTCAATTTGAATTTGAATACAAAATAGAAATTCCATCTCTTGACTAGAGGGTTCTCAGATCTTAACCTTGTGAATTTTCATCCTTAGGGTTGTTATAAAATACAAACAAAATAGTAGCAACAATGGATAGTATTTCAAGACTTAATAACCCTAATCATCTAGGCAGTCCAAGAGAAAAGATATCAATGTGTTCCAATAAGTTTTATCCCTCAAGAGCAATCTTATCATGCATATAACACATCTGAAAACACTTATGGTAGTTGTAAAAAATTAGTAAATGTGTCCTTATTTTCTTCAATTATGATATTGAATTAATTAACATAATCACCATTAACTTATGTCAAATCAGTACGACATATAGAGATGGAAATTACGAACCATGAAGAGCATAGATTGCTAAAAATTAATTTTGCAATTTACATGAGTATATGATAATTGAAAACTTCATTAATATGCATTTAATTATGAAGTTTATGTACATACCAAAATTTTATCAAGGCTAGTACAATCCTCTATCTCTTCAAAACCCTAGCTACAAAAAATCGATAAAACCCTAGCTCAACCAAGGAAATCCAACAACCATGAATCATTCAAGAATGTCCTCCATGACAATACATCTCTTCTTCTTCTCTTCTCCAAGTACAACCCAGGGTTTCATCTCAAAACCTTAGTCTCCAAATCTCCAAGGGATGAAACCCTGACCCTAGTCTTCAAGGTGTACCTTTTGATCATGGTATGGTGTCACTAGATTTGTACATATGTATACTTCATCTATTTGTCATATCTTCGCTAGGTGTTTATGGAATTATAATAATAGGTTGGTCCAGTAATTAGGGGGGCAGCCATTTGATCACCTATGATACTAGAGTTGATGGGTCAAAAATTGGTTTGTGTCATAGGTGTTGAACGATCCACTCTAAACAAGTGTGGGAGGGTTGCTAGCTAGTTAATCCAACAATATCAAGAAACCCTAGCAACTCCAAGAGAGAGAGATATGAAGTACACAAGAAGGTCCAAGAGAGAGAGGAGAAGTGGTGTGCTCCTCTTGATCACATCTCTAACACAAGAGTGACAAGAATGATTAGTGAGTGAAGGACTCTCTCCTAACTCTATATATATGAGAGGTAAGGGAGTCCAACGATATGTGTGTAGGTTAATGCCCTTACAAGTACCCTACAATAGTCACATGTAGGCTCACACATGTGAAGCGTTACACCCTAAGGGTACACATGTCAAGCTTTAAGTTGATGTCACCCACAAGCAAAGCTCCAAATGCAAGGGTGCTCCAAAAGTTGTGTCAAACACTACTCATGCAAGCCTCCAAAGACTGCAACAATCCTCTTAAGCCATGTACTCCATTGGGTCCAGTCCCCCTACATGAACATTGTTGCAACCCAAGTTTCCCCAAGCCAACTCCAAGCCTCCAAACATGAATCCAAGTTGCCCTGTGTTGTATGGGGCTTGATGCCCTCCTCTAAGATGAAAAACGCTCCTCCTAAGTAGGGAATTCTCCAAGTAAGATATCATCTCCATGTGGACATCATGTAGAATGTCACCCAATCTTTCAGGAGATATCCAATGCCTTAAGGAAGAATGTTAATTAAGCACCAAACTAAGACCAAACAACCACTGAGTAAGCCATCTCTAGTGTAAGTACATCGTGGACCAACTCCCATGTGCAAATCCATCACAGACCATCCAAGGGCTGATCATACAGCATGTACCCCAAATCTCATGAAGCACCCACAAACATGGTGTAAACGCTTTTGGAGTAACCCAAAAACTTACAATTTATACCCCTGTTATGTTGGTCCTAGTATTTTACATATGTATCTAACATCTACATTAGAAAATGTTGCTTTTCATATGCTACTTGAACTTTTAGTAAAAAACATCAAACATGTTCCTTAGGAATCAAAATACCATTTCTTCTTTAAATTGCTCTATTATGAAATATGTGGTCATTTCCATTGCTTATTCAGATAATTTCATGGTTCGTTGAGAAATTTTATAAGATACCAGCACTAGACATATATCACTTTGCTCCTCCATTAGATGCTTTGCTTTCATTAAAACAACTTTCAAAAGCAAATCTCCTTGAATTGTTATCTCTCCTACCAAAACAAAGTTGGTTAGTTGAACCCCCATATGTATTCCCAAGTTTAGTTTAGAAAACCCCTCACCCCTTAACACCTTCTAATATATTGAATTACAATTTAACTATTTTAAACTCTCAGTATAAACCTACATGCTATGATATTGGTTTGTTGGTGAATCTCTGTTCCACCACTATGGGGATATGCTTTTTAAATAATGTTAAAGGAACATATCAATAAGTGACAATATCTTCCAATATAAAATATTCTTAACATTACAACAATTTCCATGCAGTGAATACCATAATCAATTTGTTTTTTCAATGAGATTGCATTATATAAATTATATGTGACCATTTTCGACTTATTGGGCCAAAATTCTTCATATCCCTACAAAGTGTGTTGGTGTTAGTCCACTTTGAATTGACAAAGTTTCAACTCTCGTAGAACTCTCTTCTCATCCCATACCCATTAAATTTATGTCATTTTATTTAATTG
Source organism: Picea engelmannii (assembly GCA_009831015.1). Taxonomy (NCBI): domain Eukaryota; kingdom Viridiplantae; phylum Streptophyta; class Pinopsida; order Pinales; family Pinaceae; genus Picea; species Picea engelmannii. Next base: position 49,384 of record ML821485.1, read on the forward strand.
AATTTGTAAAAAAATACAAACTTTGTAAGAGGAAGCATCCATTGAATTTGTTTATCCATTATGTTCCATATCTATGACTCAAATTCTTACCACTATGAAAAAAAAACATGATAAGATCCCCCTCATGGAATGTTACCTTGATGTAGGGTAGATATTTTCATATAAAAATAAACATGTTTAAAGTGACAAGCATTATTAATTAGTGCAATTGTTATTTTGAAATTTGAAAGCAATATTTATTAAAGTTATTGTAAAAGGACTAGTTGTGAGTGGTGGTTGTCATTGACTCTTCTTGGCAACCTGGCCTGGCATGGTCAACTCTCTCCATCGGAAACAATCCATGTTCTCTTGCTTCGGCTGTGGTGGTTGCTTTGTGTGGTGCTTCTTTCCCTAGGGACTTTGACTTTAGCATGGTGATGGCTCCTCTTGTGATGGCCACATCTTCTTTCTTAGTGATTTTGGTTCTCGTGTGAAAGACAATCTTGGGAAGTCCATGGGAGCCATGATAGATATTGGTTGCATATCTAACCCTCTTCCATCCAATGATAATCTAGTAAAGGATTCTTTTAGAGATATTATGTAGAATGTTTCTTGTTATCCTAATTGAGTGTTGGTTCAAGAGGCTCAAGTTCTTACTATCCCAATAGTGAAAGATGTTGTATCTAAGGCATCCTTTTGCATAACAAATGCACTTCAATGCCGTTTCAATGGTCTTTGATTGGCCTAGTTGATCTACACAACTAGATTTTGGACTACTGGCAGTATGAGTTAAAAGAAGAAGCTTGTATTTACCCCTATGCAAAGGGTTTTTCAATGTGGTGTTCGATCTTGCAAAAGATAGGGATTTGATATTAAAATCGGGTCCTTGGTTTTGCGAGAAATTTGGATTATGCATGAAACCCTAGACCCCATACTTCAATCCAATGACATATACTCTGTCCATGGCTCCAGTTTGGGTTAAACTCCCAAATCTACCTACGCATCTTTGGGGTTTACCCTTCTCCAAACCATTAGCAATGCCCTTAGAGAATTATATTATAGAAGTGAGGAAACAAAGAATTGTAGTATCACTACATATGCTCAAACATGTGTATAAATGGACATCAACAAAGGGTTTCCGACAATAATAAAGTTCAAATATGTGTGGAAATGGACTTCAAAAAAAGGTTTCCGACAATAATAAACTTGACAAGTGAAAATTTCTCTTGGTCACAAAAGTTGGATTATGAAGATGTTTCTTTTTGTTGTAGAGTCTATTTTGAAATAGGGCATTTGGTAGAACATTGCCCAAAAATGCCAAGGCAATCTAGGAAACACCAACGTAAGTCAACCTGGTGGGTTGGCGCCAAGGCAATCTAGGAAACACCAACGTAAGTCAACCTGGTGGGTTGGCGCCAAGGTAGGACATCAAGTGATTAGCAAGGATGAGCCAACTAACTTGGACTTGCCCATGGTTGAGAAAAAAATAGAACCAAAAGAAATCAGGGACACCCATCAAAAGAGAAAAATGTGGTACCACAAGATATGGTGAAAGAGGAATATATTAGTCCCCCATATCTAGAGGAAGCAAAAATCTCACTTAGTCCTCGGACAAAAGAGAGTTGGGAAGACCAAGTGAAAGAAGAGGTGATTCTAGAACAACTAGAACCTTCAGGCCAAGGCAATCTAGGATTGGAGGAAGCAACATTGAATTTATCGAAAGCAACAAAAACTTGGACAACTTTAGTAAAGAAGAGAAAATATCCTTCAATAACATAGTTAATGGTGAGAAGAAGCTACGCACGCAATCCAATCTAGACATGTACTATTTATGTATTTTGTTATATCAGTAATTTGTCATAATTTTCTCTGCAAGAAATCCTAGAATATAGTTTTGGTGGATACAAGATTTTTGAGTTGGCAACATTTTGTGATAACATAGAACTACCTAAATTTATTTTCAAAGCTTCAAACGATCACATATGACTATTATTAACTCTACTAAAAACCCCTTATTAATATAATATTATTATTTTAATTTAAACATATATATTATAAAAAGGGAAAAACCTTAAACTAAAACAAATTCATTCACATCCATTCATAAAATGTTGCGACGATGTAAGGTAGAAATTTCATACCAAAGATGAACATGCTTAAGATGACTAAGTGTTTTGAAATTTAAAAGCAATATATATTAAATTAGTGTGAAAGTAAAAAAACTTATCTAAAACAAATATATCAAATTATTGAAAATATATTAAATTATAAGCAAAATAATAATTTATTGAAAGAGTTGGAGGTCCACGATCCAAGATTCGATTGAACGCTGACTGGAGGTGACGGTGCCCTGCAGATCCTACGCAAGCCCAGGCTGATTGGCCTGCAGTGACCGTCGATTGAATAACAATGTTTCACTGGGGGTTGCGTACCTTAAGCCATGAACCCAGTTGGGGGAGGTACCCACCGCCTCCCCCTACCTCTGACATCGATGCCTTTAAGCGCCTTATCAATGCCCAAGGAAATAAATCACCTGTCAGCCCCCTTCCAAAATTCGTCAAGAAACTAGATGAAGTCCCAGAAATTGCTCTGCCACCAAATCAGCCAGTGCGCATTGCAGTGTCCCTCGCAGATCGGGCGTTAGTCGGACAGTTTACAGGGCTCTGGCCCTCTCCTGGGACAATAGATAAATGGGTGCAAAAAAACTAGAGGCCTTTGATCTCCAACAACGTTACCTCTTACGCAGTTGGAAGAGGCTTCTTCTTATTCGAGTTTATCTCCAAAAACGATCGTGATTTGATCTTCAGAAATGGACCCTATTTCATGGGGCCTCAGGGCTTGTATCTTAATAGATGGTCGCTAGACTTCAATTCAGATGTAGACGTCCCTAAAGCGGTTTCGATCTGGGTTTTCCTGCCCATGTTGTCGATCCATTGCAGGAACCCTGAATCACTGAAGTCAATAGGAAATGGGCTGGGAAGATACATCGATAAGGCAGATCCCAAGGACCAATATTCTTGTGCTCGGATTTGTGTGGAAGTAGACCTCGAAGCCGGTCTCCCGGAAGACATTAAGCTAACTATGGGGGAATGACATCATTTCCAAAATATAGACTACGAACAACTGCCTTTCAAGTGTAGAAGTTGTCACGAATACGATCACCTCCAAAAGCATTGCCCAAAAAATCAGATCACGCAATAGGAGAAGGAGCTAGGGGAAGGGTGGCAACAATCCAAGTGATCAAAGCCCCACACCAAAGCAAATCCCAGAAGGGAAAGAAAAGCTCCCAATCCAAACCCAACAAATCCAAGAAAGAACAAAGAAACTCAGAAAACCTAGATTGAAGTTGAAAATAGCTTCTCTGGACTTGGGGATCTAGAATCGAAAGCAAAGGATCCCAATGAAAGCGCAATGGAGCGCCAATCCAATCAGGAAGGGAAAAAAACAAAAGACAATGAATTACCTCATTCCCAAGACTCAGGAAATTCCTCTGAAGCTTAGGAGGTAGGGAAAGAGACCGAAAGCTTGGAATAAGAAGACGAGGAATTTGATATCTCCCAAATATCTCCAAAACAAGCAACCAGAGGGAGGAAATCTGAAAGAGAAAAGAGGGAAACTGCCACCTACAAGGACATGGTCCAAGGATCTCAACCCACATTAGAAAAAATGATAAAAAATACAAGGATCTCCAAGCATCAAGGGCAGCCTTCCAAGGGGGCTTCCATAAATCCCAGAAGTAAGTAATGCAAGTCGTCTCCTGGAATTGTACCGGATTAGGGATTAGAACTAAAGAAGAAGCGATGACACTGCAACCACTACAGCCTCGCCCCAAGCACCTTCTATCCAACAGAAGCAAGTCGATAAGGTTGCAGCAAAGTGCAAAGATTCCTTTTGCACACCATCCTCTCATGTAGCTCGACTTGTTGAACAGCCTTAGCCTCAACAGGTTCGTGACAGACTTCCACAAACTAAGCAGTGCGACGTCTCCAGCAAGGCAAGCAGCTCACCAAGATGCAGATTCAACAAATGATTTTCCCTCTCCCCTAGGAACTCAATGCAATGGAGACCATTGCTTCATAAGGAGGGAGGATTGATCTAGGTGGATATCAGTGGCCACCCACCTTTTTCAACTGGCTCAAAACATTTTTCTGGCAATTTTGACAATTTACTATTTTTAGCAGTTTTTAACTTTTGGGGCCATTTTGAGGGCCTAAATGAAGGTTTTTCACGATAAAGCTTCTCAATGATAGCCAATGGCATGATTGAGCCCCCAAAATGAATCTCCTCGGTGATACCTTTCCAACGGGCTATCATACGCATGAAACGGAGATCGTATGCAAAAGTTACGACCCTGGGAAGTTGATGTACTAACTTACCCAAACAGGGCCCACATGACTTTTGGCGCTTCATCTCCTAGGGTTATGTTTTTGGATGTCTAGGGTTTTTGGCATTCCTGTTTATTGTAAAAATGCCTTTAAAGCCTTATTGTAATCGTCTTCTTGCGAATTCTAGTAGCCATCACATCTCTTCTCAGAGATAAGTTGCTACCATTCCAGCGAGTCTTTCACTCTGTATTTTTACAGTCTCTGTACATTTATTTCATTAATGAAATCGTGTATTACTGTATCTCTGTGTTTATGGTTGCATCTTCGATATATTTCTGTTATATTATTGGATATCCGCGATATCTCTGAGCATTTCTTTATTATATCTCCGCTCTTATTTCGTGTCGAAAATAATCCGGATCAACAAAAGTCTAGAAGCCTATGGTTAAAAGTTGGTGACAGGAACACCACTTACTTCCACAAACAAGCAGAAGATCGGAAGCAAACCAATTCTATAAAAGAAATCCACTCTCAAGACCAAGTTGTCATTGACTTCTAAGAAATAAAAAAAGTTGCTCACAACCACTTCAAAAAAATGTATACAGAGGAGTCACAACCCCATAATTTAAACTTCCAGCATATTTTAAATCAAGTGCCCTCTAAATTGTAGTCGAACTCCAACCAAAACCTGAATGCCCCTGTCTCCAAAAGAGAAATCAAAAGAGCATTAAATGAGATGGAACCTGACAAAGCACCAGGCCTCGATGGATTCACTATTGGTTTCCTCAAATCTTGCTGGCAAATAGTAAAAAAAGACCTCCACATAATGGTGTTGAAATCGCAGGCCTGCAACAAGATCGGAGGTATCACCAATTCAGCCTTCTTGACCCTCTTACATAAAAAGAAAGGGGCCACATCCTTTGATCGGTTTTGTCCAATATCTCTCTGCAACATAGGTTACAAAATTGTCTCAAAGGTGATAGCCAATCAAATTAAAGGTCTCCTTCCAACGATCATTCCAGAAAATCAAGGTTGTTTCATCAAAGGGAGGAAAATATTGGACAACATAACTCTGGTACAGGGAGCCATCCACACAAGCACTCTTCGGAAAGAAAAAGGTATGATTGTCAAATTAGATTTGGCTAACGCTTTCGAAAGAGTTAGACATGAATTTCTCTTTCAGGTGATGTTGCGATTTGGCTTCACCCTTGAATTTATAAGCTGGATAAAATCTTGTATTGGCTCTCCCTGGATAGACCCATTGATCAATGGCAGAGCAACAGACTTCTTCCAAGTGACCATGGGGCTTAGACAAGGTTGTCCCCTCTCGCCTCTACTCTATGTTATCCAGGCCTCAATACTCAACTTTCAATTAGAGAACAGTCGCCTTCGCCAAGAGCTAAGGGGCCTCAGAATGGAAAGAGGAACAAAAGAAATAAATCATGCTCAGTTCACAAATGATACGCTCCTAGTTGGAGGAGCTAGCACTATCATAGCCAGGAAATTCAAACATGAGTTGGACATCTACATAGTTGCGTCTGGAAGGAAAATAAACTATGCAAAAAGTCAAATTTTTGTCTGGAACTATACTCCAAGGGAAATGGCGGACACCTCTAGAATTTTTGGAGATAACAGGGAAATCACAATGGGATTCCTTCACATACTTAGGGATACCCATAACCAAGTCTGCTCCAAAATCTGCTCAGTGGCTTCCAATAATTGATAAATTGATGAAGCGAATCAACTCGTGGGGAGCTTCTTGGCTAAACCTGGCTGGGAAAATGGTCCTCATTAAATCGGTGCTCTCCAGCATCCCAATCTACCAATGCTTCACCCTGCTCACTCCTGCCGGATTCATCTCCAAATTTGAGTCGTTGCTAAGACGTTTCCTATGGAAAGGGGGGAAACACAACGAAAACAAGCTACCCCTAGTCAACTAGGGGAAGATCACTAAACCATTATATGAAGGGGGTCTTCAAATCTGTGATATAAGAACCCAGAACCTGGCTCTCAGGGCTAAGATCCTCTGGGATTTAATAACTGGGAAAACAACCTAGAGTAAGCAAGTTCTCTGAAAGAAGTATTTCTCAGGAGCAAGGAAAAATTTCCTCGAAGCAAATCCAAAAACGTCAAGAGGTTCCCCAATCTTTGCAATATGTCAAAAAGCTCACCCCCTCTTCAAGGAAGATCTAACTTGGATTCTGGGGAATGGGAAAAGCATCCCCATCTGCGAGGATTCCATCCTTGGGGATCCGCCTCTGGACTCCTTGCAAAGCATCTTGAATATCAAGCGATGGCTTCACTCCAAGCACGCAAGAGTTCTCTGGGATATCTCAAACTGGAACAACGACGAAACTTGGAAGGAATGGAGCATTCTGATCTGCCCAAGTCATCTTCGCATTGAAGAAATGCTCATGCGTAGCTGGCTTTAGGGTAAATCCCCTCTCTCTGTCTCCACGATGGATACCCGTGGTTGGGGCGATCTCTCTAGCAAAAACATTGTCGTTCAAGGCTACAAAAAATTTAAAGCTATTCCTGGCGTGGCGCCCAACCCTGCGATCTGGAAAGGGGTTTGGAATACCAAAACGTTGTCAAAGGTGGACATCTTCATCTGGACGTTGGCCCACAACAACATACTCACGGGAGATATTCTTAAAACAAAAGCTAGGAAGGCCCCATAAGATGTCCCCTCTGCTGTCAACAGGAAGAATCTTCCAACCACATCTTGTTGTCCTACGCCTACGCAAAAGAGGTCTAGGAACTCGCCCTCTCTCCTTGGTCGAATCTTGTAAGTATCCCGGAAGAAATCTCAACTCTCCTCACAAATTGGGATAAAAAGTGCCCCTTCACTCCCCACAAGAAGAATGACAGGCTCAAGTACTGTTGGATGTCCCTCCCGAAGTTTACTCTATGGATGCTTTGGCTGGAACGTAACGCCTGAATTTTCAGAAGCTAAACCTCCTCACCTGCATAGGTAGTTGTCTGAGTTAAGGCGTTGCTGGGAAACTGTCTTCATTCGCTAACTCTTCCAGAGAATAAATCTCAACTTCTACCTCATGAAGAAGATTGGATGTTGAGCCTAATCCCAAAGGCCCCTGGTGTTGGGCCCCCTCACTTGCCTCAGCTGGCTCTTTGGGAAATTCACATGGATCCTTTGAGCTTCTCAACCTGGAGGAAGGTGCTCCATCATCACGTTCTATTCTTTGACGGAGCCTCTAAAGGGAATCCAGGAGCAGCAGGAGGAGCAGGGGTTCTTCTGAGTCTAGATGAAACAACTGAATTCACCCTATCTTGGGGGATTGGAGAAGACACCAACAACATCGTTGAAGCACTCACACTCTGGCAAGGACTCCTTCAAGCCTTGGCAAGGAATGTTAAAGAGGTCAATGTCTTTGGAGACTCTCGGGTGATAATCCAAGCCCTAAACATCCATGCCCTACCCCACAACATGAGGCTCCAACACATAATACGAAAGATCAGGATTTTACTTCCAGCCTTCCACAAAAATTAAATTCTTTCACATCCTTCAAGAATTGAATGGAGAAGCGAACAAAGCAGCCAATATTGCCACCCTGTTGAGCAAAGAGACCCTGTGTATTAATGGAAATACACAAAGCTTCAATATTCCTTAGATCCGAGAGTCTTTAAGATGACAAAATATAAGATAAATGAACTCTATGTAATGCTAATTATGCCTCTCAAGACAAAGCATGAAATTAATGATGTACTTGTGCCGGTGATTATCGTTGATTTTTAATACAACCCATACTCGTTACTGTTAATATATATATATATATATATATATATATATATATATATATATATATATATTATTGAAAACATATTAAATTATAAGCAAAATGAAGAGTTTAATAGACAAAGTAACAATTATATATTATATAAATAATTAAAATGATTTAAAGTAACTTTTACCAAGAACCAATATATACTTTTTACTCATTCTGATTAATTGTGTGGGAGAAAGGAAATATGCTCACGATATCAAACATATTCAACTTAGAACGCTCCACTATTTCAAACCCATTAGTACATGCTCCAAGTTCTTCAAAAAGGTGCACATGTTTCATGGTAAGATACTGTAAGTACTTTGTCCAAATTTGTCAATGCCCATTGACTTCATGTATTTGCCTTTGGTATCATATTAAATTGTCTTATAATATATTGATTATGGTAACATTTAATTTTTAAATATTTTATAATTTAATAATAAATATTTATTAAATAATTTATTTAGAAATTATTTATGATAAATTATAAAATATTATTCTTTTTAATAAAAGTATAAACATTATTCTTTTATAACAATCGATCTTAAGAATTTTAGAAATATTTTTATTATTATAACATTTTTTCATTATATATAATATTATAATAAAATACATTTTTTTTATTTTAAAAAAATGATTTATGATAAATTTTAAAATATTATTCTTTTTAATAATAATAAAAAAAAAGTATAAACATTATTCTTTTATAACAATCCATCTTAAGAATTTTGGAAATATTTTTATTATTATAACATCTTCTTTCTTTCAGTATATATAATATTATAATAAAATACATTTTTATTTTTTTTAATATTTTGAAATATAACATTATATATATATATGTGTGTGTGTATGTGTGTGTGTGTGTGTGGAGATTTACATTTGTTGAGATTCTTGTTGGCTAACTAATAGGTCTGACTAGCAACCATTTTGTTGATTTTGGAGGTTTCTAGCTCCAATATAATGAAAAATAAAATTATCACCCGAATTGGGTTACCTATGATGTTTGTAGTTGTTTTTAGTGTTATTTGCCATGGTCTGGCTACAATAAGTATACAAAAATCTTAGAGCTTTATGATGGTTACAAAAATTGTACATAAGACTGTTGAGAAAAAGAGAAATTACATAATGTTGACAATAGGAGGAAGGTCATTTTCCTCGGGAACTTTAGGGGAGACACCATTGGTGTCTTCGAAGCAGATTCCAGAGCTTGCAACCATGATGGTGATCTTTTTATCCAGAGCTTTAACCTGCAGTTGGAGATACTCATTTTGCATGAAGAGGTCATTGAAAATTACATGTTTGTCAATGAGAGTCCTCCCAAGTAGAACCTTTATATGCCAACACAAATCTATAGTACGATAATACTTGGTGTCCCTTGCCCTGGTAGAACCAATGTCAGGAATCCATGCTATCATTTCATAATCAACTTCACCATTTGGAGTGTGTTGCCGAGTGTGACTGACTTCTTCTTCCAGAGCCTCCACTGCCTCTCTTGTTGCTGGAGGAGTTTGAGCCTAATAATATTTGACAGCTTGGAATCCATATTTATGCAAACTCGAGTGTGGGAGGATTGGTCAAGTGCGTCAGCCTCTGACTCTAGCCCCACTCCTATTCATGCTAGCTTGCTTGACTATTGAATGCCACTTGCACTGAAAACTACAGCCATTGTTGAATGAGGGGAGAGGGCTTGTATCTGAGACTTGAGCAGCTCTTTGTTTCCTAATACCAACTCTGGCTTCTTCCTTATTCTACAAGATTAATCACCTCGAGAGAGAATGAAGAGGGAATGATTAATACTTATGCTCAACATTGTTATAATGGTTGAGAAGTATCCTTTCCTATGGCAATGTTGGCCACAAGGATGCATACAGGTCTCATAAAACTGGAGTAAATGCATGGATATGCTTCCACACCTAGGATTGATCTAAAGTGACTCTTCCATAGCGATGGGTGTCTTTATCGTTATCTGGTTGCTTGTATGATTGAAGTTGAGGTTATTCTTGAGCCATCTCTCGCTCGTGTATGTATCTCCATGCTTATCCTCAGTTATGCAATCCATATTGTTAATTCTTTTCCAATTTAGTGTTGGAGTTGGCCTATTTATGTTCCCATTAATGTTATTTGATGTTCGACATGGATGAATGATGTTTGGTGTCCTTGTGTCGATTGGTTTAATCTGTGTTAGGCACGTGGGCTTGGATGGGCACCCAAATCGAGGGACATTGAACTTATATATTAAACAAATATATAATATAAATTGTGTATTTTTTTCTTTTGTTAACCCTATATAATGTTATCAATATATGAGGTTCAATCATATGTATATAGGATGTAAAAATTGCATTCATCTTCATGCTGTACAAATATTAATGATAAAATGTAAAAAAACTAATCCAACCAATCATATGTAAACCTCATGGGGATGTAAAATTTGCATTGAACTTCATGCTGCACAAAGATAAAAAAATAAATAAAAAATATATATATATTGAAAATTGTGTGTATTAAAGGACATTATTGTTTAACACACACACACACACATATAAGAAATTATATAAAAATTACACAAAAGAGAAGTTTGAGGGGACATTCAAGTTTGAAGCATATTAGGGTATTTATTTGAATTGTCTTCTAACATCCGTGCACAATTTTTCACTTGGAAATCATTTTCAATTCACATGGAATCATCTTTGACATCATTGTCAACTCACATGGAATCATCTCTAAGCTATTAAATAATGTAATGTCTAGATTCCCACAATGTTGTTGGTAACGATTATGTTTGTGTGAAAGATAAATCCAACACCCTTAGATAATTGATGTTATGTAAAATGCCTATGGAACGTCTCTCAATCTATGATTTCCCATTGAAATTAGAGTTAGTAATTCTAAACATCTCAATTACCTTGTGGGAAAATATCCAATATCATTGCCATGCACTATTATTTATTGCAATCTTCCTTTATCTTGGTGTCCGAGAAAGGTATGCATTTGGCCTGCACTTAACAAGCAATTCTCGTGATTCTCTCAAATATAGATTAGCATGTCCTATAAAACACTGTGGCTTCTTAACTTAAATATGTTTTTATGGGTGCAACGATCTACCTTGAATGAGAAATGATCTTCAAGTAGCTTGATACAATTATTCTTCCTATCCATTAAATATGTCACCTCTTTGAACCAGCCCTTATGCAATCCACATATTCTCCTAAACTCCCATGTACATAGGAAATATGGCATTATGTCACCTATTAGGGAATTCAAGTTTGAAGCATATTAGGGTATTTATTTGAATTGTCTTCCAACTTCCGTGCACAATTTTGCACTTAGACATCATTGTCAACTCACGTGGAATCAACTTTGACATCATTGTCAACTCACATGGAATCATCTCTAAGCTATTACAGAATGTAATGTCTAGATTCCCACAATGTTGCTGGTAACGATTATATTTGTATGAAAGATAAATCCAACACCCATAGACAAATGATGTTATGTAAAATACCTATGGAACGTCTCTCAATCTACGATTTCCCATTGAAATTAGAGTTGGTAATTCTAAACATCTCATTTTCCTTGTGGGAAAATGTCCAATATCATTGCCATGCACTATTATTCTATTGCAATCTTCCTTTACCTCGGTGTCCGAGAAAGGTATGCATTTGGCTTGCACTTACCAAGCAATTCTCATGCTTCTCTCAAATATAGATTAGCATGTCCTGGACAACATCGTGGCTTCTTAACTTAAATATTTTTTTATGGGTGCAACGATCTACCTTGAATGAGAAATGATCTCCAAGCAACTTGATACAACTGTTCTCCATTTCCATTAAATATGTCACCTCTTTGAACAAGCCCTTCTGCAATCCACATATTCTCCTAAACTCCCATGTACATATGAAATATGGCTCATAAACTATGAAGAAAATAATCCATCAAAAAGACATGTTAGGCTATAGCATAGATATGACATTGTGGGGAGAACATTGTCGTGTAGAAGGTGGAGAACTTCCTAATGTATGTTTTGTAGTATCCCACCCCATCCAAGCAATCAAGGGAGGTTGTGTAGCTGAGTTCAATGATAAAACTATAGGGACTGTCTCTAAAACCAACATTTAAATGAACATGGATATAGAAGAAGCCCATAAGTTGACAAGATGGTTTAGAGAAGAGCACTTGCATGCTCCCTTCCCAACCTTAACTAGAATATGTAATGTCCCAATTCAAATAAACAAAAGAATAACAATGGCTAAGGTTATTTACATCAATCCACATGAAAAATTAGAATGGATTTTAATGAAGGATACCATAATAAAATCCAAATGGATGACTTCTATTACCTTGCATGTCCCTTAATTGTCGCTAATAGGCAATGCATGAAAAAGGTCTTGCACGGTTCTGACAATAGTTGGCATTCTCCCAAATGCAATGTTGATTTCTCATAATGCGATTACATATTCCTATTTAAGATGGATCTGCAAACCCATGTAGGACAACTCAACTCTATGTTTGATTTTGAAGATGATGTGATCAAACTAATGGGGGTTAGGGCAAAAGACTTGCACTTATTGTTAGCAAAGCCATATGTTGTCAAAGAAATCATTTCCAAAATATAATTTAGGCAATTCCTTTTCACCCTCACTGTAAAGATAGACATTTAAATATACTAAGCATTTGGAGGTCATCATCATGAAATCAGAATAATTAGCATTCAAATCTAGGAGCAAATTTCTACTAGATGATATCAAAAAAATCCACCAAGCATAGAGGGATGTGTAGAATTTTGTAGTTCCTCCATTTTCATCACCTTTTTCTTTTGAAGCTATTGCATGTGCACATATTTATTTTGAATAGTTGGATGATATTTCGCCTCTAGGAATGTTATATGAATTGTTGATACTTAAATATTACATTTGAAATCTTTTTGTATGGTTGTCAAACTTCATTGCCTTACCAATGACAAGATTTGGCATATTTGTCTAGTATTGTTGTTAATATTTGTAAGTATAGGTGACATAGTGACACCTCAGTTATAAGATTTTAAAAAAAATGATATAATTATAACATTCAATTTATATGTGTATTAAAATTACAATAGGACTTCCTTGCTTATTTGTTTTCTCTTATATGAAGGATATTGATTTATGCATTTATGTCATGATTGATGGTCCCAAAACATTATACATATACACCAAGCATAGAAACAAAATATAATTAATCTGCACAAGAAAAGTTACACATAAATATAATATATCTTAGTCTAAAAAATTCCCCAAGATTGTCTGTGTAGTGGAAATTAAAAAGAAATTTTGGAACAATCAAATGTAATCATGGGAGCATATCGTCTAGTAGATATATATATATATGAAAATGTCAAACATAGTAAAGTTTCAGAGTCTGTAGATTGGTCATGTGGCCTCATCATTGAGAGGAGGCAAATCTTGCCCTGTGATTAATAAGAAGCAAAGGCCTACCTTTGTTCTCAAATAGATTCCTTTAGAACCATTCAATGTAGCCCCCTATACGAATGACACATTTCACTATGTATAAGTAAATTAATCATTCATTTATTTAGGGCGGCGAGACATTTACACAAATAAAAATGTTTTATGGCAATGCTAGTAAGGTTTTTACAACATGTGTAGTTCAAAACTAAAATTACAAATAAAAAATGTGAAGTTGCAACTCTCAAAGATGTGCAACTATTCAATACACGATGCCTTCATTGTATCTACGTAATGTTTTCAATTTCCATGAAAAGATAACAAGGTTTTTTGTAACCACCATTTTGGCCAAGTAGGATTTTGGTCTTTAATCTATCACCCACCATGCATATTTTTGAATTGCTAACATGAAATCTATAATAAAATCCAAGTAGCACAAACCCTTAGTGGATAGACCTAAAAAATATGAAATCATTCGGCCTAAAATCCTTTGTTTTCCTATCAGTCCATGTGCACCAACTTTCATCAATTTTCCATTCTATGTCATTCCTTAAAACTACACATTGGTCGTATATAATGTCCCCAACATCGTTTTGCATCGCATTATCCTTGTACCTCACTTTATTTTCAGAACAATTGATGTCATGGACATTTTGTTGTGTTTAGTATATTTTGTGTTGGATAAATAGTTCATTAAAGAACACAATATATGAAAATTATATTTCTATTAATGTCCAACAAATGGCCATAAAGTAGGTTAATGGGATTGCTAAGTAGAGATGTTAAACATTAGTATTTATTCTCCTAACATTATAGTATTTGTGACCTTCAGTTCGAATGTTTCCCTACTCTTATGGTCTTTACCCTCTGCAACTATAAACATGCTTTTAAAAATGTTCTAGCAATAATGAACACATATCCATCATTTGCACATGCTTCACTAGGGATGTAAGTAGGGATGTTCTAACAATAATGAACACGTATCCAAGGGTAACCCTAGTGAATTGCTTCACTAGCCCTTGTATTTTTTAGTTGTGGAAGCTAGGGTATTTACTTATTTTTATGGATATTGATGAAGGATTTGATGGCATAATTGTTGATCATGCATAGTCCCTTTGAATCCCCATGGGGTATGGACATAACATTAGCCTTATTCAGATATTTGGGAATTTTCACATTTCTTGAGGTGGTCTCACAAATCTCAAGGAAGTTCATGTATATCGAGGCAATATTCACATCCTTTGAGGCACATTTGGGCAATTTCATTAGCATAGGGTCCCTGTTAGAATAATGTTTGATGTGCTCGTTTAACCATAGACAACTATATACCATTGTCACCCAACCATAGGCATAAAGCCACCCTCGAGCACCTTAACCTTTGACAAAAAGAATTATTCCAGGAAGCCACACCATAACCAAAAGATAACCAAGAGAGTGCACCTTCTCCAAGGGTAGCACACAAGAGAAAGTACTAGAAAGACTGAAAAAAGAGAAAATTGTACAATTGCAGCTGATGTTGCTCCTCCTCCAAACTTGCACACTGTTTTTAGGTGACTGAGAGTGTGTGAGTGAGTGAACAAATGAGCCAATACGTCCTCTATTTATACTAATCTGACCAGGTAAACATGTGTCTCTTCAAGCATGGCCTACTTTTCCTTTCCTGCATATAATACTTCAATATTACTTATTATACTAAGCCAACTTGTCTTCCAAGGATTTCACACATCTGTTTAGGGTTTCTCTTACTTCTGGAATATTCTATTCTAGTCAAAGGTTACATATGGAGGTTGATACCTCACGTAGCTACCATAATATCAACACTCCCTCTTAGTTGGGGAGGTATTAATGGTCTCAAACACATCCATCCATCTTCACATGGTATGGGTAAGACTCACATAGTATGGTAGACCATTCTACACATAGCATCATCATGTCACATGTGGCTACACCCATGTGGACCTGTCAATCTCGTCTAGGGGCCACAACCTGTTGGAGAACACTAGAGATACACCTCGTAGTGTGTGTCACCATCATCATAATGGGATACACCCACATGATGTGCTCACCCATGTCATGAGTATCATCATTACTATCAACATCATCTGGTATAAAAAAAATATCATCACAATATCTGTGAGCCTCATTTAGCTATATTGATGATCCATGTCCACCACCATGTGTATAACACCTCGGGTCATTCTTATCCCATGACAAGAATCATGACCTCATCAAAGCCACATTCACCTCATAGTTTATACTCTCATAGGATTACTACATGAATGCATTTAGCTTGATGTTATCGGACACGTGTGTCTAGCACCTCAGGTCATTCTTGTCCCATGACAAGAATTATGACCACATTGGAGCCACAAACACCACATGGTGATCCTCTCATAGGATCACATTATGAATGAATTCAACTTGATGCTATCGGACACGTGGAATTCTACGTCAAGCACCTCGAGTCTTAAGTCCATCGAAGACTACGTCGGGGCACATCTGCTCTAAATGTAGAGGTTCTCTATCTCCCCTAGTCTGCAGCCCAGTTCCTATGGAGATAGAGTCGACCTGATGCTTATCAGGATTACTCACCTACTTGTGAGAGTTTCAGGGCCCGATGCAGTTCACACATAGTAGATCTAGCAACAACTCAAATCTTCAATCCGTCGAAGATTACATCTAGGCATATTCCCGCATGATCAAGTCTGTATGATCAATATTGGAATATCGACACGATGTTGCAATCATCAATACTCCCCCATGGAAACATTTTCATTCCTTCCAGGCTTGTCCCAGACGGAGGCTTAGTGAAAATGTCATCTATCTTCTCATCTGTGGATATGTGATGGAGCTTCACTGCTCCTTCATGCACCATGTCTCTGATGAAGTCCTACAAGATCATTCAAAAATCCACCCAGCTTCATATGTTGCATCACTCGTTATGATATATGATTGAGTGCTACATATATATGACTTCCTGCTTGTCTGGAAATCCTTCTCGATCCCAAGATGAAGTAGCACCCCATGTGTTAGATCTGTCTTATGCACTCCCAATCCAAAAAATGTATATCTTGACAACCATACTTCATCATCAGAGATCAATCATATCTATTTATACAACAACATAGGTATATCTATATGTAATTTTATATCTATCCGTAACCCAATCATACGGTCATGTCTCGACCATATACTAGCACAAGGTTCTCTCTACAAAGAAAATGTCTATCCCTTCACACAACTTCCTCAAATGTGTCGTCATAGGTGTGGTCATGGAATTCCTCTCCATCATGCTAAACCTCTTCAATCTCCTCACTGAAGATCTCTTCCGGTGCCAGCCATGCTTCCAATCCCAATATATCTGGTCAAGATCCTTCATCTCAAACTCTGAAATCAACTCCCTCTATCTGAGAGAAACCTCGGACCACGCTTTTCTCTGCTGCATGCCCCTTTACATTCCTCAAAGTGTCACGAAAATATGTTGGCTTCTTCTTGATCACTGACTCCCTCTCATATTTGTCTCTTATGACCTTCCCGAAACAAGAAACAAGAACAACAAAATCTCCATGCTATCCTCCATGGAAGATATCATGTCTGGAGTCTAGGTCAGTAACCAAGAACATCTCCTAAAGGAGATCAACTTCATCTCGTAAGCAATAAGCATTTACATAAGACCAATAATATCTCCTAGAGAGGAGATAAACAAGTGTATCTCTAGTATTAAGGGGTTAGTATAATGATCATAACTTCAATAGATCAAGATGCAACATAAGATCATAACAATGCCATAACAACTAGAGACATATCAATTTTAAATAATCAAACACAAAATCTTCACTGCTAGGGAGCGTGTGCTTGTTCCTCTGAATGTACTGAATTCACTACTTGGACAAGGTCTCTTGTACATCCCCTGCAAACACACTCATGCTTTGTTGGATTATATAACTTGAAAATAATATACAAGTGCATACCTTTGAAATTTATAGTATCATTCAACTTATCTTCTAATCTGAAACTAGACACCATCTTGACAAAAACAAGTTAGAAACTGAATAAAAAAGGTTCAATGATTAACTTTGACCACAAAAATCAGTTTTGACCAAAATTCAACCTTTGACTTTGACTTTGACCAATCAACCTTTCACTTTGATCAGTCAAATTTTGACTTTGACCCAAAAACTCAAACTTGACATTTTTGTTCGTTGAGGGCACCAGAGGGTGCACTAGGCTAGGGCGCACTAGAATACCCAAAAATTAGGTCCAATGCTTCACTAAATGTGCCCAAAGAGTTCGATTAGGGTTTGTTGCAGCTACAAAATTAGAAACCCTAGTTGCAGTTGCAACTGGTGCCACAACGAGCTTAACAAAGACTTACCACACTACCTTCTAGTGATTAGACTGTTCTAAAGGTGGTGTGGGCCCATTACTTGTTAGAATAATGTTTGATGTGCTCGTTTAACCATAGACAATGCTACACCATTGTCACCCAATCATAGGCATAAAGCCACCCCCAAGCACCTTAACCTTTGACAAAAAGAATGATTCCAGGAAGCCACACCATAACCAATAGATAACCAAGAGAGCACACCTTCTCCAAGGGTAGCGCACAAGAGAAAGTACTAGAAAGAATGAAAAAATGAAAAATGTACAACTGTAGTTGTTGTTGCTCCTCCTCCAAACTTGCACACTATTTATGGGTGAATGAGAGTGTGTGACTGAGTGAACAAATGAGCCAAGACGTCCTCTATTTATACTAATATGGCCAGATGAACATGTGTCTCTTCAAGCAGGGCCGACTTGTCCTTTTCTGCATATAATACTTCAATATTACTTATTCGGCTGAGCTGACTTGTCTTCCATGGTTTTCACACATATGTTTAGCGTTTCTCTTGCTTACATAATACTTTATTCTAGTCAAAGGTTACATATGGAGGTTAATACCTCTCACAACTACCATAACATCAACAGTCACCCCTTGACATGCCACTTTGAGGATATTATAGCACTCACCTATTTTGACATCTTTGAGTTATTCTACACTTGATTTGAGGGTCAACCCCACTCATTTGGAAATCACTCTAGTTGTTGGGGTTGTTGTGACCCATTTTTTCAACTTGGAGGGTCACTTCCATGCTTCATGGAGGTGTCTTGTCTTGAGATATGCACATGGTCATGCCTTGGAGACATATTTTGAGGGTTCATGAGAAGTATTTGAGGAGTTCCCCCCTTTGGAGGGTTTTGTTTCAGCATTTTGAGAACGTTTTTTCCTTGGAGGTCCATATGTCCACCTTGAAGGAAAATTAAAGGGGTTGAGTTACACATTTGGAGGAGGTGGTTGAGCATCTACACACTTTGGGGGGCTTTGGAGGATAATGTTACACCTTGGACACTCTTTATTCCCTATTTGATGGAGACGTCCCTCTCTTGGGGGGATATTTCACATTGATCATTGTACATGTGGCTCGACCACCTTATTTTATTATTGTTTAGGAGTAATTTGTTGTAAGTGGATTGTATTTTACTTTTCTTAGGCCTAGATCTAAGGAATCTCATGATATAATACTATTTTTATTGTAAAGGAAGTATAGAATCTCTATATATAAAGAGATACACTTCCTCATTTGTACTCATGGTTGGATATTTTGGAGCTTAATTGACATATCTTTTCTTTGAGCATTTATGGTGTAAAGGGTTCTTTCCTTGTGGATGAATGTTTCCAATTCTTGAAGCTTATCTATCTTGCTTGTTATTTGGTGCTTAAGGATCAATGGTGAAATGTTCATGGTCTTCTACAAGCCTCCATGATCAATCCATTTGAGGGGTAAGTCAACCACTTGGAAGGAAGATGTTCTAGGGTTTTCTTCCTTCTTCCTTTGTTGGTTTGGTGATTACTTTCTACTATGCTTGGATTTTCCTTTAGTCCCCTAACAAAAGTATTAAGTAAATTCATCAAAGCATAGTTGTTCTTGTTGGTGAAGGTTTTCCATCATGGTTTCCTTCTTGTAGACCTTGATATTCATGGTTGATCTAGGTGAAGGATTATTCTTCCTTTTTATTATAATCCCTAAGCCCTAATCCTATAATGAAATAGTCCAACACTTTGGAGGGTTTCGTCTTGACCTCATAATCATTTGATTCACCTTGACTCCATTTCCATTGTTGGATTTGGCATTGATCTCCATCTCCTTCCATCACTTATTCAAAAACCCTAAAAAAATTATTTTACTAAGGCCACTCTCTACATCACCTTGTGCCTCATTGCTTGGTCTTGGTAATCCTACTAGGGATACCCACTTTGAGCCAAAGGAAAGTCAGCCTAAAGTGCACATGATATGTTACTGAGGAGACAATGGTGACTATCCTAACAGTTTCCCTTGAGTTGTACATTGTGGATTAGGGATTTTATCATTGAGTACAATTTGAGCGGTAACATTTTTGGCACCGTTGTCGAGGATAAGCCCATTCTATTGAGAGATTTGAAGATGGCAGATTTGTGAGAGTGTTTTATTGAAGATCTCCTTCTCACATGGTCACTCCGTGAAGAAACAAATCCCTTGTTCCTTACATATTTTGAAGACTTTGTTGGATGTAGAGGTGAGCACATCCATCAATTTGAAAGCTCATCTTGGTGATTCCACCTTGGTATTGTTGTAAGGAATGATCATTGTTCACTTCAGATTCTTATTTGTTATCCTTATATTGAAGACATAGAAGTAAAGAAGAAAAGGAATTAACTTCATGGATTTTTGTTGGTATGATCCTTTTGATTTTTCAAATACCCAGGGTTCTCCTCATGAGAGCCCAAGTGTATATGTACGGAAAATTCTAGGTTTTCATGGACATGATGATTAAGTCCCATGGCATATTTCAACATTCATTGAATTCTATTTAGGCAATGAAATCATTTATGAGGATGACATGACGAATTTTTTTTCGTTTAGTCTAAAAAATGATGTGAGAAGATGGTATGAAACTCTTGGAAAAGGAACAATTTATTCTTTTGCAGGGTTTCTTGAAGAATTTTGAAGAAGATGGATCCCTTGTGATCATGATAAGTGGATGTCGATTGTGGAGAATTTCAAGCGGATGTATAGTGCACAAAACCTTATTAAAGAATCCCTTGGGTCTCCTCTTGAAGACGATGAAGCAATCATTGGGAAAGATTGTTCAGATTTAAAGATAGACTGACTTTTGGATTCATTTCCAAGCTTGTACATAGATAGGGTATCCTATGAAAAACCCTTGTTCTTATCTAGCTCAATAAAAATTTCTATTGTTCAAGCGATTTCTGGATAATCATTGTGTGTGAGTGTTTTGAGAAGGAGTGATTATCCAGAAATCACTTGAACAATATGACAATCTGTGGAAACACACATTCTCAAAAAGATCTATTGTTTTCATAAACCAAACTTGTGATGAAGATGAAGAATGTAATGGAAGTTCAAAACCTTTTGGTGAGGTGAGCCTTGTTGTCCTTCATGAATAAAATTGGTTCATCCTAGGCTTTAAATATATATATATATATATATATATATATATATATATATATATATATATATATACGCAACTCTCCACCAAGGATACTAGTTGGTTATATGGCAACATAATCATTGCCCCATATGACAATTTCATATCCTTTATGCTACATGCTATTGACAACCAGGAAAGTGAATGTCTTCACCCCACAATCTGCTTGGGAGGTAATATCCCACCATGTTTTGAGATTGATAGTCATGATCATGTGAAGATTGAAACTATTGGAAGTGAGCAATTTCTACAAAAAATGGGCTTCTCCTTATCCAATTATGTCCAGGAAGAAATGGAATATAGCAAAGCAGTCTATGATGCCAAGCAAGACTATAACAAGGCATTGGTATTGAGACATGATGGTCGTGATGGTAATCTGAAATTTTTTGCTCAAACCCAAATATGTGAGGGAAAAGAGGATCACAATGATATAATATATGAGGTGAAACCTGAGGGGTTTGAAACTTTTTGTGATCCTTGAGTTGTTCTTCTAAAGGACTAATACCTAGGGTTTGTAGTGGACTACCCTAGGGTTTAATTCTTAGGAATTTCTCTTTCCTTTACTCTCCAAGAAATTGCATCTTTGACTCCATGTGCCCAAGGAAGCTAGATGACACTAGTCTATTTCTCTTGCTAGTGACCTTGAACCCTAGTTTTACCTCTCCTTTAGTGTTTTATGGTTAGATTAGGACTTACCCTTAACTTCCAACCTCTTCTTAGCTTGACGTCTAGGGTTTATAGGCATCTTTCACCCTTGAAATATTCCTTGACATCATTTATTGTATTGTTGTTGCAATTTTCAACTTGCTAGGGTTTGACATCTTAGAGGTTTTAA